>PXOD01000954.1:0-38198 GCA_003012165.1 Paramyrothecium roridum
GGGGAGACATGCAGGGACTTAGGGGACGTTCCAGAATCCTTCTGTTACGAGCTGATTTGCGACAGGACCTACCTCCTCGACTAAGTGAAAAGAAAGCACGTCTGACAGACGGCGTAAAATAGATCGAGCGTAGCAGGGTCCCAAATTGACAGAGCCATAGCGCTTTTAGTGTGAGATGGATTCAATACTTATTACCCAAATCGGTAAATACGTGGGCTGCAGCGTTGCTCGTGTGCAGTGCATGACCCATGACGGTGGAAATTCCCGAGACAGAGGTTCCCAACGTCGGTACGGGTACGGGCTCTCAGCGTTGCGACCGACACAGGACGAAGCTACTTCAGCGGGGCAGCCGAAGGTACGATACGAGGCAGCGCAACGGGCTGCATGAGGACGGAGATAGCACAAGTCGTCATTTGCATGACGAGCTCTCGTAATGCAAAAGCAGAAACGGGCCCCGTACGGTAGGTATCCTTAGCTGACTGTAGGGGATTGAGGACTTGGGGTACCATTTATTTGGTTGATTGCTTTATCTTGCATCCTGCCATTTCCACGGCTCGGGGCCCAGAGAAAAGGAAATGGGATGCCCGCCCCGTTTAGTCTTAGCCGCAGATAAAGCACGGGCTAAGCCAATTCGCGACCCGAGACTCCACGCAGCATCCACAACCTGCAATCTGCAAGCCCCCCTGATGAGAGGGTTCAGTCGGTCCCAGGCCGTCGCATTTCAGCCAAGGCGTCCCACTACCTGCGAGCCGTTGCGATTCGCATTACATAGTACGCTCGGCGATGGTCCTCGGTCGAGTCAACCGTGGCTACGAAAAGGACCATACTGCTCGTAACGTCAGAAGCGTGCATCTTGGGATCAAACGAAGAACACCCACCACCCGTGGCTTGTCGAGAAATCAGACGAGGTAACGTAGCTTACAGCGCGGTACCAACCATTTCACTTGCCGGCACCGCAGATCCAATGGTACTCGCATCAATTCGCATCCATCCCATCCCATGCCCTTTACGCCTCTGGACCCTCCGTCAGCCAGACCCGCCAAGCCCGGGGGGTCATCATGCCGCTATGCCATCTCGGACAAGGGCCTGGCTCTAATAAAAAAAAAAAAACCGCTGACGGCGCGCTCACCCCCCCCTGGCGGAATTGCGCTGGCGGGCGTGAAAAAGGGTTGCAGAGGCTCTGCTGCTAGGGGTGGTTCCTGTCCCGGCATGGTCGATCCTGGCCAATTGCTCGATTAATTTTTGGAATGATTTGCCCGCGTTGCCGGTGCCCGCATCTCAACACCATCATCACCCCCAAAACACCCACGTTGCTTGCCTCGAGCTCGACGAAAGCTTGGCCGTGTGCCTCTCCCCCTCAGACGAGATCGACGCTTGTCCGTCGTGACCCACGATCGCTTTCTTCCATTTTTCGTTTCTTTTGGCCTCCTTATACTTTCTTTTTTTTTGCTCCCTGCCGCTCGCTTCCTCACGTGGTCTGCACGTTTCTCCTCGGCGCTTGTCTGCTGAAGCTTGGCCTTGCGCTGCGACCCCCTATCCGTGCCATCGAATTTCTGACTGCCGCCCGCCATGGGTTTGTTAAGTCCTCAGCGGTTTGGTCGCGAACCGCGGCTTCCGGGCTTCTCTGTCCGCCGACAAACCCTCCAGAACTACGTCTTTAGGCGCCAGACCATCACTATCGTCCTGGTCATTCTGTTCCTGTTTGTTCTGGGCCCGACGGTCCTGTTCCATGTGAGTTCGCCGCCTGTTGTCTGTCGATCATGTCTCTTTCTCCAACACCTATAATTCGTTCAAACTTGCGCAACCACAAGGCAAAGATGCTGATGAGTGAGTTATCACAAATAGGAGAGTAAGACGCTCAAGAACTTGCGACGCCCGTCCGACGAGAAGAAGCCCAAATTCGCCGCCGAACCGTCCCTTCAGCAGTTGCGCTTGAGGCCCCAGCCACTACTTGAGGGCCAGTCCAGCAAGTTCCACCTGGTCATTATCGCTCCCAACGCCGAGATTACACTGTGCAAGACACTCTTGACAGCTTCCGTGTTGGGATACCCGGTCCCGACGATTCTTCAGTACAATGAGACCTATGATCTGAGTGAGTCTATAAAGCGGTCCCTCCCTGGTCCGCAGCTTTTCTAACAAGCGCTCGCTGTGTAGGCCAACCCTTCGGCGGCGGTAAATACACAGGAAAGGTTGGTGCGATGTATGACTGGCTCAAGGCCCAGCCCAAGGCCGCTGCGCAGGACATTGTTCTCATGGTCGACGCTTACGGAGCTTTCAACTACCACGACATTCCCGTCGGCATGAACCTCAAGACCGAGGCGGACATCTGGTTCCAGCTTGGCCCCGAATCAGTGCTCAAGAGATACCTGGCTATGAGGGATAGGGCCAGTGAGGAGCTGGCCGAGCGCATGGGTAAGGCCTACGAGGCTGAGAAGCTGAAGCAGACCGTCTTTTTCGGTGCAGGCAAGCGGTAAGTTCAGAATTGCTGAGGATATGCAAGAGACAATGGCTAACATGACTACTCGCCAGCTGCGCTCCTAACCAGCCACACTCCGCTGCCTGTTACGCCATGCCCGAGTCTCCGCTGCCGTCCAACCTCTACGGCCCCAACACCGACACCGTCATGGGCCACAACCGCTTCTCGAGCAACCGCCAGCGCTTCCTCAGCGCTGCATACGCCATCGGCCCAATCCACGACATGCACTCCATTTTTCAAAGGGCCGCTTACAAGATCAATGCCCTCAAAGACAGCGAAGGGAATTACAAGTATCGCGCCGACTTCAACCGCGCTGGTAGTGACCAGGCCGTACTTCAGGAGATCCTCGGAGAGCAGGAGCTTCAGCGTGAAGTCATGCGCCGCAAGTATCTGACCTTCAGCGACAAGGCTAAGGGCCTGAAGAAGAGGCCCACCATCATTGAGGGCACCCTCGTTGATGACGTGCTGAACCCTTCGTTTTCTCACAAGGAGCTCCCGCTGAAAGGCGATAAGACGGACGAATTTAGCATGACTCTGGATTACTGGTCCGACCTTGGACAGCAGACGACTGATTCCGAGCACGATTCCCGGTGGCTCACGTACAACCGACCTGTCATCGAGCAACTCACCCAGCGCAGGCTCTACGACTGCCCTCCCCGCGCCACTGGTAGCATCCCAGATGACATGCTAAATACGTCCTTGCCAAGCGTCGCCGTCTCAGACGCCTCACAGTTCTCGCCCATGCGTGGCTGGGATGAGATCCCCCTGTACACCAACATCTGTCTTGACACGATTCCCGCCATCATCCACCACAACGGCGACAAGAAGCGTCGCGACGATGCCTGGCCGCAGCTGTGGTTGCAACCCCACGCCCGCCGTCTTGTCGAGGAGACGCTGGCTAGAGGCGAGGGCCAGAGGGAAGGTCAACGCGGCGGTGCCTGGACGCCCAAGGGATACCGCAAGTGGGAGCAGCTGTGCCCAGCCAAGCTCGAGGCAGACCTGTACATGGACAGTGCGGAGTTCTCTTAAGCCTCCTTCAGCTGTTTGCTCTTTTTTTTTCTTTCTGCGGCAGCCAACGGCTGCTATCCCGGAGCAATCCTGTCCGGGGCTTGGCGTTTGAGGACTGGGCATGGGTTGGTACGTGTATGACTCAACTTCTCTTCTCTGTACCTATATTTTCTTCTTGGATTGAAAGATTGGATGCGATCAAGGTGTTGTGGATAATGTCATTGTATGGGAGAGGGCTCGCTGAATGGCCCCATGTTCCCGAATGTTCTTTAACCAGCGTTTTACATGATACAGACATACTGTAATGATACATATACAAACACAATATTCTTGTGCAAAATTGACTAGGAGAAGAACTCTCTTTGTACGCATGGTGGGGAGGTTGCCAGTCCATCCAAACAACTAATACCGTGGACTCGTGTGCTATCTTTCTCACACGATGCCTGGAATTCTGACGCCTAGGACAATGTGAGAGAGCATGAGAAAATGAGAGGCCAACCGGCATCTTCATGCTATAGGATTGATGCCATACCTTTGCTGGTTCATATCTGCCGTGGCGAGACGTGCAAATATCTTCGATCAGCGTCAACATGCAAGTCACGTAACTGACGAGGTTTCAAGCATGTTCAAAGCCCAGGAAGAGGAAAACGTGAGTGGCTGTTTCCGTAACGTACCATATACAGTTAATCGACAATAGTTTCGTGCAAGAATAGAGCATAAAAACTTTCAATCCTTTGCTATTTTAATATTTTGATCATTAGTAAATAGATCAATTCCTTCAAAAGCCTCCAAAGGCCCTCTATTCAGTATTCATTGATCCCTTTTCGCTTCTTTCACCACTCGCTCTTATAGGTTCATGATGCAGCATTGAGCGAAACTTATGTCGACCCACTCTACTATGCAAACGATTCCGACTTGACCCGGTACCATGACGAGCACCATTTCATAGCGAGGAGGCTCTCTGGAGGCATAAGCAAGTGGTTGTTCAAGGAGGTCTCCAGCAAAGTTAGGAGATGATCATGAAGTGTTTAGTTCTAAAGGTCTAATCTAAATATCCTCAACTGAGCCGTGGCTTTATTCCCCTGCTTAACCAACCCGCGGTCGTTTATAATTCTCACCATCACACATCGCCTTTCAACACTTAGCTCCACAGAAATGCGCGAGTGTTCAGCCGACGCCATTTTTCCTCAAACGATGTCTCCAATTCCGTTCGTACCCATGTCTTCCCCTGTCCATGTCTGTGATTGCTAACGTCTCCTGTCCTTTCTCAACCTTTAGTCATTTTTCGGGATGAACTTTTTTGACATGAATGACGAATCTGGTCATGTGATGGTCGATCCAATGATATGGATTTACTTGCTCTCGACAGCATTCCTCTCCGGGCTCACTTGCATATTTTACTACCTGGTTCTTCATCGCGATGGCTTACATGCGTAGTATGCAAGGTTCAGGACGACGGTGAACGTGGAGAAGTTCCTGATGATGGTAGGATTGAGGTCGGGTGGAGGTTCACCCAGTTTGCCAAACTCGTCGCCAGCTTAAAGTTTTGGTGCTATAATGTCTCTTTGTCGATTTACATGATGCTAGTCTCGGAGCGCGGCGTTGCAACTTGACACCTATCTTACCAACGATGCCAGTGTCTATTTGGTCCAGAGTCTATACAGTTGCTTCTGTTCCCCAGAAAGCGATGCAACGAGGACAAACGTGTCTGTGCGCTTTGCAGATGAGGCGTCGTTGGGGTTAGTAGTGATCTTATTGAACCTTGCCACGAATGAGTCCCCATGTTTCAGCCCTTTCAGATCCTTAATCTTCCGGGGTGTGATGGCCGTCCGTGACGACCACGTCTCTGGGATCGGGAGTTCCAATAGACTCATTACTTGGTTTGGGCCCTTAGCGCCAAGAGCATACAGGGTCCCGCTGTCTTTCCCGAACATGAGTTTCGCGATAATGTAGTCTTCGATCGTAAATTCTAGGCGGTTTGGCGGTGTTTGGTCGTCCATGCTCTTGGAGCTTAGCAGAAGAAGGACATGGTCGCGCTCGATCATGGCGACCGAGCAGCCTTTCCCACAGAGGGTGAAACACGTGTACAGGCCTTGAGCGTTGCTGCTGTATCGTATCTAGGAGCGGCCCATGTCGTCAATCTCAGTGATGCTGCAATTGGTCTCCCTTTAATGTCTGGGAGGGTGTGTGATCAACAGTCTCGGGAATGGTATGCCTTACACGGTTCTTTGCAGTCCACTTAACTTTACGCCCGCTTTTTACATCGACCCAAATAAAGAAGTAATGGTCGTTCGGCGGACGGCTCGGTTTTAGTACAAGAAAAACACTATTCTCGTCGCTGAACTCGAGCTGGCATCCTTGCTGAGAAAGCCCTTTCAAAGCCGACAGCGAGATTCTCTTCCATTCCTGATTCCCAGCTTTTGGGAGCGATCTGTCCACTCCGGTAGCATCATTAGAACAATAGAGAAATGTGGACATGCTGGAGCAAGGACCCTTTGATTCCGACCAAATCTTTGATCTTGGGATGGTAGAGCAGATACGCCTCTTGGTCTTGACCTTTGGCGAGGCAGGCGATTTGTCGTTCATCCATGGAAATCGCAACTTGACAAATATTTTTTGCCGGGAGTTGAGGCTTGACAACTTCATCCAACTCAGGCTCCTCAGCATTACTGTGGTTTCGAAGCTTGTATATGTAACACTAAGCATTTGGCAAGGGTCAGCCGCTCAAGTCTCGTCTCGCACCGTCACGGTTGGTTAAGGGCAGGGAATTGGTAGAGTTTTGCCTTATAATGTTGCTGCCGTCGACACAACCTGCAAGGAACAAGCCGGTGAGTGACACACTTCTCCAAGACTTGCTCACGGAAGCACTCTTCACGCCGTTCTCCGCGTGGTCTTTGGGGCATATCAAAACGTCTGATTTCGTCCAACAGGCTATGAGGGATACTGCTTCGGAGACCATGGCACCTTCAAATGTTTCCCGCGAATTCCCGGGTGGGAACAATTGTGATTCCACCAAGTACTCCTTTTTAGGAGGATAACAGAAAGATCCGGGAGACACGCTGGGTTTCCGCTAATACTTGTATGGACTCTTCGATCTTAGCGATAGAGAAGCATCAATGAAATGCAGGGACATGGAAACACTCTTACAGTTTGCTCTTCTCGGCTTTTTCCACCGATAGACTCACTTTTCCCCGGCGTACACTTTGCTCCGGCGTCTGTGGGTTTCCGTGTAGTGTGTGGTGCTGTACAACAGCCTTCCCCATGAGATCAAGGAGTTTGCTCGCGCTGGTTCTCTTTCTTTGGTCGACCTCCTGGAAGGATGGCACCGTCATCGTGGGTTGGCCGTCGTTACACAAGCTGGAACATAATGAATAGTGTCGAAGATGATGAAGAAAGATAAGAACATGGCTTGCCATATTTCGTAGGGCTCATTGAGGTGCGAGGCTTTGGGAGAGCGGACTCTTTACCTCACCCACGTAAAGCAATCAGGCACAACGTGGCCTTGTATGGGGGTCGTGGTTTGCTGTTACACTGTTGAACCGTCTTCCCTCCGCCAAGCCGGGGCCCTGCTGGTCCAGACCGATGTCGAACCTCTCAGCCAGTTTCTGGGACATTATACAGATTTGGAGATTAAGGAATAGCACGATTAAAGTATTAGCTGCTCTATGTCGAGGAGCCCGTTTTTGGTCGCCTCTCTCTCTCATTAGGCTGGTTTTACACTTGTCCGGCTGACCGTCCAAAGAGCTTTTAATTTACTCTCGTCGCTCGGCTGTATCGATATGCTTGCTGCCTTGCCATGGACTGAGACATCCTGGTGGTCAGGTGCAATCGCCAACATCTCCTCTGGGCGAACTTGAGGTTGTTGGCCATACGAATGTCACAAAAGGAGAACTGAGCAGACGCTTCAAATACGTACTCTCGCAGGTTCGCAATGCAACATTGAGCGACCCGCAGCTCATCCGATGGTGTATGGTAGTTACCTTAATCAGTATACGCTAGAGATAGGTCTTGCGATATTGTAGGTTTGTTTACAGGTACCTCTACTACATCCTGCCATGTAATTTGGTCTATTTGTACGACTCATTAAAAACTTGCCAGAAAAGGGGTCTCGAGGCTGGTAGATACAAGCCACCTCCATCTTCCAGCTGTCATTCAGCTCCTCAACCATGCTCATATTACTCGCCGGCGCTAATATGCTGTCCAAATTTTACGATGCACGCAGGTCAGATGCGCTATGCTGTCAAGTCGTCGGGCTATCAAACGCCGTCCCGTACATATCTCGGCTCCTCTGCCCGCCGCCGTCTTTCCCATGGCCGTGCTGATGGTGCTGCTCCTCAGCGCCGCTCCGAGTCCCATCCGTCATAGTGGCGTCCGCATCCGCGCCGCCGTCATCGTCGTCATCATCGTCGTCGTCGTCGTCCTGATGCTCAATAAGCATCTCCAGGTCCCGGTCAACGGCCGCTGCTGCTGCGGCCGCTGCGGCAGCGTCAGTATCTGGCTGCGCTTCAGGGCCGACCTCATCGGTGGCGCTGAGCAGGGCTTGGAAGTCGTCCGCGTGCGTGTGGTAGTGGTCGAAGGGATTGTCATGCGGCTGGTTGATGATTTGCGGGTCGATTGGCTGATACACGGCCGCGCCGCCGTCATCATCGTCCGGATGGTGATGGTGATGATGGTGGTGGCCGTGGAGGTGATGCGGGTGGTCCTGGAGCATGGGGCTGTGATGATGGTCGTGATAGTCAGGGGCGTGCGAGTGGAGGACATGGTGATGGTGGACGTGGTCAGGTTGGGATGACGCTTGGAGCGAATGCGAGGATGGCAGGACAGAAATGTCGCTGGGGTTGGCGTATGCGCCGGGGCTGGGGCTTGTGCTTGTTTGCGAAAAGGTAGGCATCATGGCATGGCTCTGCAAGGCCAAGACGCCGCCAGTTCCGTCGTCAGGGACTGCGTCACTCTGGACCGACCCTTCCTGAAGAGGTGTCGTCCCGCGGTTCACGACGAAGCTGTCCACCGTTGGTGGTGACGTGGATGAAGATGAAGATCCCGCGGCGGCACCAGTCGCCCCGTTAGGGTTGGAAGCGTTGGCCGTCTTGCGCGCGGAGCCCCCGGGGTTGGGCGTCTTGCCCAGCTCCTTGCACTCGCCGCAGTTGCGGATGACATCGCTGACTGTCTCCTTGATGCGACTCCAGTGGTACTTCTCGGCGATGGTGGCGGTGGTCTTGTTGATGCCGCCGTGCTGGGAGACGTGGACGGCGCGGGCGATCTCGTACTGGCGCGCCGGGTCGGCGATGACCTCCTTGTCCTTGAGCATGAGCTTCTCGCCCTCGAGCAGCTTGTAGTGCGTGGCGGCGCTGCGCAGGCGGCTCTTCTCGGCGCGGTCGGCGCCGTTGGGGTACTTGCCGTACTTTAGGTAGTACTTGATCTTGTCGAAGCGCTCCTCGCTCACAAGGTCCTCGCTTTCGCCGCCGGGCCCGCCGACGGCCAGGTCTCGGCCGTAGATGATGGCGTCGATGAGGCGGTCCGGGTAGCTGCGCAGGTTGCCGCAGCCCTTGACGCGGCCGATGCGCTTGAAGCCGAGGGCGTCCCATATGCGGCAACTAGCCACGTTGGTCTCGTAGACGAGGTTAAAGACGCTGTACGAGTAGCCCAGCCGCGGGGCCCAGTCGATGTAGGCCTCGCCCATGAGGCGGCCGACGCCGCGGTTGCGCGAGCCGCCGGTGACGAGGAAGCCGCCGTTGCAGACGTGGCTGCTGCGGCCCGTATAGTTGGGCTTGATGTAGAAGCTGCCGAGGCACCGCTGGGACCAGTCGCGGCCGGCCTCGTCGTCGCCCTCGACCACCTCGGCGGTGCTGCCGATGCTGCCAAGGAGCATGACGGCGCCGAAGTTGCTGAACCAGTACCGGGCAAAGTCGTCGGTGGGGAAGTTGTCAATCATGGGGTAAGTGTCGCCGCCGTCGATCTCCTTGTTGAACTGGTCGCACAAGTAGCGGACCAGCGACGGCGGCACGTCGTCGGGCGAAGCAAAGGGCACAATGGTGGCGGCTGTCTGGCGATCCCGCAGTGTCACCTGGCGCGGCACGATGTCCGGCGGCAGGGCGGGGTTCGCCGGGTCCGGGTACGGCGGCTCCCCGGAGACCCGGTAGAGGGTGGGGCTGGTCGGGTCATCCAGGATGGCCGGCATGGTCCTGATCTGCGGTGGAACAGAGTCCTCCTCGCTAGCGGCTGTGCCTCTGTCAGTATTGCGTCGGACAGCATGGGACTGCAACGGCCAAGACGGACACGCGCTCGTGAATGGCGGAAGGAACAGGTAAGTGTGCACAGCATGCACCACCACGGGAAGTCGGGACGAGGGCATGCCAACCGGGTATCACGCCCGTTACATAATGCGGTTCCTCCTCGTCTACAATCGGCTCTTATTCGCACACGCCCATACGTCCCCTTTCTCTGTCTTTCTCTCTCCCTCTCTCTCCCTCTTCCTCTCTCCCCTAACCGCATTTGAGGCTGAGACAGATGCATTATGCGTCAAGGCATCCTCGAAAGCGTAGAGGGTACTCTTGTCTTGCAGAAAAGAGAAAAGAAAAGAATAGAAAAAGAAGACGTGGTCTGACTGCACAGTACGTACTCTAGGAATATTATGTGGTATATTTCCACTTTGGGCGCCGTTTCAGGCCGTCTGGCCCATACGAAAAAAAAAAAAAGCCGGCGTCCCGCTTCCGGTGCTATTCGCTTTCGTAGTTTTCCCTCGGGGGCGCGGTGCACAGAGAGTGGCCGCCCTTGCGCTGTGCTGTGCTGTGCTGAAATGTTCGTCGTGAGAAGTTCTGCGTGGTGAGGGGAAATGCGCAGGGCGAAGTTTACAGCCCGCTGCAACGCCTTCCGACTCGTTGTTGGTCCTGGCCCCGCCGGGGCCGCCGCCGTTGGTTTATTAGCTAATACCCGCCAAAGAGGGAAAGAAAAAAAAGGACCAACTCGCGCCAGGCCCCATTTCGTATAGGCCAGAATCAAAGTAAGGAATACTAAGGTAGTCAGCAGGGCGACAGTTGTCATTATTGCTCGGTGATGTAGTTTCAAACCTGTGGACTGGCAAAGAAGACTTTCGAGGAGTTTGCTTGCTTAATTGCTTTTCCAGGCTGTTCTCCTACTTCGAGTATTTTCTAACATTGAAATGTATCTATTTAATCTTGTTCTGAAGCAGCGAGCGAAAAGAGTCACGTTTGGCGGACGCCGATTGTCATTCAGGGTTCAACTGCATTCAATTGCATACATCAATACTATTGTATGCTTGCTTGGTCTCTAAAATACATATCTACCTTGCCTTCTCTATTTATACAATATCCAGCTGTTGTACAGGCTCATCATGGCTTCCTGCTTCTTCTGATGGCCGCCTCAATGTCCGCCACCATATCGGAACCTGACTTGAGCTGAGCCTCAATCTCGCTCACCGTCAGGTCCTTTGCGGGGGCTGCTGGCGTTGCACCCCCGGAGGCGGCCTGGCCCAGCATTGCCACCATCTCGTCCTCGCTCACCTGTAGATCGGTGTTGCCAAACTTGGCCTGCAGCAGCTTCTGCTCCTCCTCGTTGAAATCCTCCACGTTGGTCTGCATCTTGCCCATGACCTCTTTCCTCTTCTCAACAGCGGCTTGAATCTGTTTTGACATGTGTCGAGCGATGTGAGGGTGGGTCGACCAGGACACGTTGCCCGCGGCAGCATCCGCAAGTCTGCGCTTCTGGCCTGCCTCGCCAGCTCGGCCAAGCACACCGCCAATGACTGCTACTGAACGAAGACTGGCGGTTCGTTAGCCTGACAAGAGCCTTGTCACTGGTGCCTTAATTACATACCTGTCATCGTTTGCGGGAATTGTGTAAGTCACCCAACTAGGGTCAGCATTGGTGTCAATAATGCCGATTGTCGGAACCTCTTTCAATCCACACTCATATAGCAGCGTGTAGTTCTCCATGGGGTTGAGGCAGACTACGAGATCTGGCGTCAGCGGTCGCGCCGTCGACTTGAATTCTTCAAATTCTGGCAGGTCCTGGTCGAGGTGGTTCACAATCTTGAGGCCCTTTCGTCCAATAATTACGTCTCGGTTGGTGATGCCGCCAGGCGTCCACTTGGTGAACAGGTGGCACGCACCGGCCAGCTCAGCCGCCCGTGTCACAATCTCCGTCTGTCCCTTACGTGTGCCAACGAAAAGGACAAGGCCACCTCGGTATGAGACCTCTTCCACCACTCGAGCGGCACGTCGGAGGTGAGCGGCTGTCGTCTCCAGAGAAATGACGTGGATTCCGTCACGGACACCGTAGATATAACGCGAATTGGCAGGGTTCCAAACTGATTTGTTGTGGCCCATGTGCGTCTGGGACGCCATCAGCAGCTCCAGCGACACATCTTCCGGACGGGGTGGGTTGTTGATGAGCTCGGTAGGCTGGTAGCGTCGCTCAACACGACTGCCCAAGGTCTTGGTGTTTTTCTGGATGCGCTTGAACTCAGCGTACTGCTCCGCTACCGAAAGTTCGTGTTCCTGCCCCTGCTTTCCCAGTTTGTGAGTGGTCGTCCATGCGGCAGTGCGGTGCTCGTGAGCCGAGTCGAAGCTGAGGGACGTGACGGTCTCTTGCAGGAGCTTTTGCTTCTTTTTCGTGAGGGAGGGAATTTTAGTTGGCGCAACAGGAGTTGCAGGCATGGCCCATGGCTTCACTGCCTCGGTCGAGCTCTCTTCCGTCGCCGTCGTCGTAGTAGGCGCAGTGGAAAGTTGTCGCAGGGCGGTTCGGGAAACAGGTGGCGCCAGGGCACGGCGGCCTGGACGCGTGTTAGGACTTACTTTTCTGTAGGAAAATCTCAATTGACTCACCAAACCGCACCGCAGCGTTTCTCAATACCATGGCGGGCGTCTACTGCGTTGCTTCCCCTGGTGTCGTGATGTCGACACGAGCATGTCCTAAAATTTGGGACCAGGAGCTTGGGCGGCGCCACAAATATTCCGAGCCGACAAGCCTATAGACTTAGTACCTAAGGTAATTAGCCCACTACTGGCCAACCTCAGCCAGTTACATTTTATATAATAGTCTAACCATTACTTGAACAGGGATAGCATTATTGAAACGAACACCGCTTGCGCATATACAATAAATTTTCAGGACATGTGAGTACTCCAGATCTGTCACTCGGTTCAAGATAAATTTACACAACAATACGTATATTGAACTGAAAAGCATTCCATTAATGAGTACATGTGTGGCTCTATGAAAACGACAATCTTCCTACATATTTACAACTTCGACCGCCACGTCATAATGTCATTATAGCGACCTGGATTGGCACCTTACCTGGTGGCTCGGGCAATAGTGAAGACACCAATGATAACCACAGCGAGCGTGACGATAGCTCCAGGTAGTAGCAGCTCATTAGGCACACCGGCAATGACCTGCTCGGGAGCAGGGGCGTGCCTCGTCCGCCGCGACCGACGAATGTTGGATTCTTCCTCGTCATCTTCTTCTTCGTCCTCCTCGTCGTACTCGTCATCGTAGGCCCGTCGGCGCTCGCGGAGTCCGGAAGCAGTGGACGTAGGAGGGGTCGCAATCAAAGGAGTCTCCACGGGGGCTGGGGTAGCCACAGGAGGCTTCTCAGGGTCATGCACGAAAAGGTCAACCTTGTCGCGTCCGCCTTGGCGAGCGAGCAGAATCGCCTCGAGAAGGTCATTGTCCGTGGTAATGGAGACGGAGTCACCCTCGTCATCCATATAGCTAAGAGCGAATCCAGCACCGCTAACCTTGCCGTCCTCAACGCTAGGAGCACCTCCAATGGCGTCAACTTCATTGCCGAGCTTGGAAACTACAGCAGTGACAAAGGCGTCGATACCGCTCGATGCAATGATTTGTAATCTGTGCACACGGCCAGAGGGAGCCTTGAACTTGAACGGGAATGGAACGTCAGCGGGCGAAATCTCGGGGACTTCCTGGATCGTCGATCGAGGAGGCGACTCGACCCCAACGTGTGATGCAGAGTCTCCAGGAGCCACGCTATCGGCCATGCGCTCACGGGTTATGTCGGGGGACATGATGCGAGAGCCGAGGTTGGTGTGGTGGTGGCTGCCCTCACCAGACACCATGGATTCGGTTTCGTTGTCGATGGAAAGCCAGAACTTGTTCCATGCTGGTCCTTCTCCGTCATTGCTCGACATGGTGTTGATTTGCTCCAAAGTGGCGTAAGTCAGCTTGAGAACATCGACCATGCCAACAATCTCGCCGCCGTCATTCATGACGGGAAGGTTGAGGTAATGTCCATCTAGTGAGTGAATATGAGCTTCTATCAACACAAAAAAAAAGTATTTTACGTAGAAGAACCTACCGTGCATCTTTCGCAGAGCAGCTTGGATGGTCATGTCCATGGGAGCAAAATCAGGGTGGGGAGTCATGACACGAACCACGCTGCAGGTGGCTGGGTCAAGACCAGGAGCAATGACTCGAAGGACAACATCCTTGCTGGTGAAGATACCTGTGATGGCACCTTGATCTTGAACCAAAACAGCAGTTGTGTGGTTCTCCTTCATCAGAGCAGCCGCCTCCTTGACGGAGGTACGCACGCTGACGGTTGTGGGTGGGACACCATTGAGAACGGTCTCGAGCGTAGGACCAGACATCTTGCTACGCAGAGCCTCCACATATTGGATGATCTGCTGGGGCTGGCTAGCGCCGAGCTCAGACTGGACACCCTCAAGGGCATCGTAGAGCTTCCTCGAAGACGAATAAGCACGCTCGAGTTTCTCCATGGCATCGTAAAAGCACTTGGTGATATCGAGAACACCGGAAATGTCCTGGTTCTCGTCCATGACAGGCAGGTGACGGAAGCCCTTGCGGACCATTAAGTCAAGGGCATCGGTGGCACTGGTATCGGTTCTGGCGCAAAGCGGGTTCTTGGTCATAATCTCGGCAATTGTAACATTGGCAGCCTTCTGGCCGGCACCAACAACGCGGAAGGCCAGGTCCTTTGCCGTGAAAATACCAGCAATACGGTCGTCATCGTCAGTAACCAAGACGCAATCCTCTCGCTTCGCGGCCATGAGCTGGGCGGCCTCAGAGACCGTCGTGGCGGGCTTGATCTGCAGGGCAGGGCTCGGCTTCAGGGCGAGGACGGTGCCGGGAGGGGCCTTTCGGGTGTGACGGGCTCGGCTGTTGAGGTGCTTCTTCTTGGAGAGATCGCTCTCCAACTTCTTGCGGATGGCCTATGGGAAAGGGGTCAACATGGTGAGCAACAAATAGCCAGGTGCTGAAAACCTACCTCATCACGCTTGGTCTGCTTCTGCCGGCTGGCACTGACAGACGAGCTGGCCTCGCTGGGCTGGCTTTCCAGAACAGGTCGTGGAATAGCAGAACCACCAGGGCTGTTGGCAAAAGGGATGGCGCCCCGACTCTGGTTGCGGGACGGAGTCCCTCTCATCGTGTTGCCGGACATGGCGAGGAATGGTGTGTCGGTCGAGAATTAAAGATGCCTCAAGTAGCGAATTCTCGGGAGTAGATAGTGGTCAAGAGGCTGCGTCTGTTCTCCCTGAGCAACGTGCCGGGTGTGCGGCGTATGAATGCTTGGCCAGCAGCAGAGGAGAAGTTTTGGAGATTGGAGGTGGCCAGCTATCGGAAGATGTCGCGCTTTCACGATACCTTGCCTGGCCTTTTTTTACTGGGAGCACGGTACCTCGACCTCTTTTTTTGGCCGCCTGTTAGGGGTCACTACTGCACGTTGTCGCGGTGACTAGTACTGGCGCTAAGTGCAATACGGCCAAGCACCAGTGCCGTTCCGCCCGTTTCCTCCACCCCAACTGCTTCCTCGGGACACCGCACGTGTCAGGGACACTGTAGGTAATTTACCTTGGCCAAAGTACAAAGTAAGGTAGAGCCATTCTCAGGCTGGTACAGGTACATATTCTGTGCGTCATTCATGTTGCTCCTCCTGTAATTGCATTGCACGACTGCAAAGGTTCTCCAAAGGGCAGCTCGCCGAGAGGAACAACCTCTTGGGCCTGCATCTGGGACGGGAACCGCTCTGTCTGACGATGGGCTGCGCCAACCTTTTATGTTCTGGAGCATCGGCTAGCTTACAAGTGCTTTCGAGCTATCCGCCTCACCAACAAAATCATGTTTGTTTACATCCCATGGACTAGGTGACTACCTAACTAGGAAACTCTTCAACGTGCTAGCTACCTAGGTAGTCGCAATACAATGCAATTCAGAGTCCACCAGTTCTGTTCATCTCTCGGTCTCATCTAAATTTGCTTTTGATGATGCGACGCTACCTGAAAATAACGTGTCCAGCTTGAGGGCGGCTTGCCCTGGCTACGCCTCGCGGCAATGCGGCCTGCCGAAAGTTTCTTTTTTGTATTATTTTTATGTTCAATAATTTGTTATGCATGACATGAAGATGCAGGCCGGGCACAGGGAACCAGCGTTTGAGGGCTCCTATTTGTTTCGCAAAGCGCATGTTGTATGCGCAGATACAGGGTATTGGTCGCAAGCAGCCGAACCCCCAATCACATCAATTCCTCCTACAAGGTGGTTTGTTGCTTGATTGGCCTAGTCTGCGAACTATGTGCACAGTGTTTCTCGACCAACCCTGCAAATTCACAATTATCAAGAAGCCCAGGCTGATTGTCTGCTTTGCTACATGAATGGATCAGCCAATACTGACGTCCCGCGCATGCGAACACGGCGTCCCGGCCTGAGGCGTCCGCCCCCCGATAAGTGCCCAGGTTCTCCACCATTTCGAACCCCAGACGGCCCTCCTCGGCGATGCACAAGTAGTCATTCAGCCCGTTATTATAGGCAACAGGCCGCATTCACAGGTCTATGTTGTCATATTGTGCACGATCGAGATGGAAGATACCATCATGTGCTTCTGGGCTTGTCTTAGGTGCAGAGGTTGTTGAACCGCCCGCCGCCCCCTGGTGTCGGCGCCAACTGCTCAGAAATGAAACATCAGTGTGGACGGGGACATGACAGGTGACCGTTGGACACATATCAATGATAAACTCTGCCGGCAGGAACTTTCTTTCGTTGCCCGGTGCTCCGAATTGCACGTCTGCAAGGTTACGCGCCGCTTCGTCCATGCAAAAGCGCTACGTCAGGCGGAGACGGGAACATCCCCGGAGCCAGAACATGGAGGTTCGAGCGGACGGGGCGGCCCAGCGTGATTATGCAGGCAAGCCTCGCCGAGAACAAAATTAAGTTGCATCCTATTTCGTAGTCGAGCGACCAAGCAACCTGCGACCTGTCTTGGGTGCAAAGGGCATCATGGCAGGGGTGACGTTGGTAATGAGATTCCCGGCCCACAATTGGCTGATACCGCCGTTGCCGTGGTGATGCCGTCAACAACCGCCGGCCATCATTACTCGAGCCTGTTCCCAGGCGCTGACGGCTGAGCCCAGCTCTAGGAATCCACTCTTTTAGAACTCCATCGCTTGCCTCTGATACCTGCAGACCATCATCACCTGCTTGCGATTGGAGTCAAAGAAGCCTTCACGAGAGAGTAGAGCTTTCTCAAAACCACACACATACCGCCTGAACAAGGCACACATCTAACACTAGTTTGTGGAAGAAGGTCGCCCTCGACTGACTTCGACCACGACGCTTCGGTAGCCCGGCGCTCTGTGCTTGCGCTGCGTGAGGTAGGTGGCAGCTCCGTCACCCGGCTCGACGATGCTCGGCCAGCTAATCGCCACGAGTAGTTTCGGACCTACAGGTTCCCATCGACAACAATTATCGACCTTCGACAATTTATCATCCGGACTCCTCTTGCGACAAATATGCTGTCCAATCCAACGACCAGTCTTCACGCCAGGCAGAGGCAACACCGCCGCCAAAACTCGACACCCTCTGGCTTCGAAGGCGTGAAGATCCCGACCCTGCCCAACGCCCATCAACGGCAAGCCGCTGGCCACCGCCGCGGTCTTAGCCTCGACACTCGACGACGACCACAACACCAGACGACATCCCCGACTTCACGGCAGGAGTACGCGGTAAGTATGACTACTAACAATTCAGGATTAGCAAACACTTCGCAGCATCCCGTTCTGCGAGAAGCGCAGCAGCAACGCATAAAAGCACGCCCGGGCACTCACCACCACCAGTTCGTTTCGATCGCTTCGAGCGACAACGAATCCTACCTTATCTCGCCGCACGGCACTCCCCAATCACAGCGCTTTGATGCCTCATGTTTTGACCCAAGCTCCATTCCCTTTGACCCTTACAGTGGACAGCTTGACTTGATGACGCAGAAGCAGCAGAACGGTTTCGGGGCAGACGTTGCCGGAACGAGAGACTTCGAGCTCTTCACAACTGACAGTGCCCTCTCGACGCCGACGTTCATGAACTTCCAGGACAGCCCCACCGCGCAAGGATGGATCTCAGAAGGAGACACCGCCAGCACAAGGAGGTCCTCCCGAAGGATCAGCAACGGTATCATGGACCGAGTCAACAAGTTCGAGACTCTGGCATTGGACGATATGCAGAGACCTATCACGCCACCAAACCCCAACGCAACCAGTAAGTGAGGATCATCAGCGGCCTTCGAGCCAGCGCGGCTAACGATAATCCCCCAAGGCTATTTCCCCCCTACCCCTATGGAGACACCACATGAACGAATGTTGAAGCATCAGCCTCGGCCAGAACGATTCTCCGAAGGATATGATGAGTCCATGGAAGAGACCATCAAGCCTACCAGGAATCGTGGAAGCCAGCGAACGCACACCATTTTCCAGGATATGCGGCGGCAGGCGGAGCACCAGAGCATTGTGCCAGCCCCCCGGCAACCTAGCAGCTTGTCCGAGTCTCAAAGCTTTACCGAGACTCCAGTGTCTTCATCTGAGTACATGAGCATGAACTCATTCAACGAGGAGTTTATCAAGCTTGAGCACAACTATGACAGCTCGCAAGGCGAAGGCCCTGCCGTACGGGCATCCTCTGCGCTCTCTCAGCACTCAACCCCAAACACTCCACAAATCGGACAGTTTGCCGGCGGATTCGCTAACACGCCTGATCTCCACCCCTATGGCACAATCAAGGCCTCGCAATCCGACCCTACTTCTCGCCGCATCCCTCCTCACCGCCGTACTGACTCAATGGCAAGCATTGCCAGCGCCGCCAGCATCTCCAGCATCAACATCGAGGAGACGAAGACGGAAACTGGGGTCACGCTTGAGGAAATTTCTCAGTACATCCAGGGCCCCGACGCTGTTGACGGCAAGTGGACCTGCATTTTCGAGGGTTGTGGCAAGAAGTTCGGCCGCAAGGAGAACATCAAGTCGCATGTGCAGACTCATCTCAATGATCGCCAGTATCAGTGCCCGACGTGCCAGAAGTGCTTCGTTCGCCAGCACGACTTGAAGAGGCACGCAAAGATCCATACCGGAGTCAAGCCCTACCCGTGCGAGTGCGGCAACAGTTTCGCTCGCCATGACGCACTTACCAGGCACCGTCAGCGCGGCATGTGCATCGGTGCCTTCGATGGCGTCGTCAGGAAAGTCGTGAAGCGCGGTAGGCCAAGAAAGAACCGACCTGACATGGAGACAAGGCTCGAGAAATCTGCTAGGACCAGGAAGAAGAACTTGTCCATCAGCTCGGTCTCATCGCAGTCGGGCTACTCGGACAGCTCTGTGGCAAACTCACCGGAGAACGATTACAACATGCTCGATGAGATGATTGACATGGGCATGGACTCTCAGCCCATGGCTTCAATGTCATCCGCGCCTATGCCGGTGATTGCGCAGCGCGTCGTCGCCTCGCCTGAGGCCGAGAGCATCCACTCGTATGTTTCTCCTGAGGCTATCATGGAGAGGACACCCTCGCACGTTGCCTCACCCGCCAAGAGCCTCGCAAGCCAGTACAACACACCTCCGGAGCTGTCTCAGTCGTCTTCACCGCCGGCCACGCACTTCTTCGAAACGGAGCCCACTACCTCGTCCGGCCTGGAAGAGCTCTCCAGCTTGACCGCTGGCAGCAGTGTAATGACGTCCGCAAGCATGGACGGCACGCTGCCTCTGGGTATCAGTGGCCTCGGCGACCAAGACGACGACATGTACCTGCAGTTCACGCACAGCGACGGCATGGTGCAGTTGGATCGCGACCCCAGCATGCTCATGATGAGCAAGTTCGACGAGGAGTTTGACAATGCGGTCAACATGTACAGCCACGACGACATCTTCTTCGGTACATCTTGATTGTCAACAAATGCCTAGGATTGCATCCAATTTGGCTGCACATTATTCAACCCCGTCAACAGGGCTTTCTTGTTACGAATTTAGAGCGCTCGGCCTATAGGCTGCGCTTAATTGCCCGCGCTGGGATTGTCCACATATTTTCTGTCTCGCTTCTGCTACGATACTGGTTCTGGTTTTCCGACAAACGACGTTCATGTCCATCATTCTGCCGCGACGCGATCACTCACTCCGCTGGCAAGCTAACTTGTACACTAAGGGAATAAAATAATTGGGGACAATTTGGGGTAGACTGGGATTCTTTCTTCATCAATGGGAGGGGCGCAGGTTTTCATGTTTGGCAAAAAGCAAGGCGCGGCAGTTTCTAGAGGGAGCTCCCTCAGCCGTCGGACCGGCTGCTCTGTACTGCCTGGCGTTCGAATGTTCTTGCTTTTTAAGGGTATTTTCGTAAATCTGAATCGAACCTCCGTTTGATGACCAATGTGTGATGGCTGCATTACTTTGGCCCATCTGTGAAGGAAAGAATATATGATGTGACGTCGATGCCCGATACAAACAGATTATCACAACAACCTAATCGTAGATGAACAAGCGGTTGACTCAAATGCAACATTGAAAATGGGTAGAATATGGATGAAAGGTACTGTGTTTGAAGGCTCTGAATTAGTCTCATGTTAACAAAAGCTGCATGTTTTATTAGTAGTGATGCTAAGATAAAAATCTTGTAGTCTCGGGATTTACTCCCCCAGTGTGACATTGTGAGAAGCTGTAAGCCAACTGGATAGGTAGTTGATTGATAATAGTTCGCAAAATAATAGAATATAAACCTTTTAATTTTTTATACTTATTGATGTATTCAATGACACTTTGGAAAAGCTTTAAAAATCCTTTTAATAAGAGAATATTTTATTTATGTTTAGTTAATGCTTTCATGCTCCTTCAACTATTTACTCTCATAGCTTTATAATGCAATATTGAGTTCCCTTAAAACTGTGGTGTTTCAGTGGGTGCACAAATCTCCCCACCAACCGCCAGCCTCAGGTGTGACCTATGCCTGAACATCTTCCGCTCCAGCATTTGTCAATTTTCAAAAATCCAAGCCTTTCTATCTTTCATGCTTCTAAGACAGCTGGAGACCTTACACCCTTGAAATGCTCACGCCCACGGTTGCGAATCGCTTTGGCTGGTTTTACGCCATCGGCAATACGCCCGCGGTCAGCTTGACCAGAAGCATACCGCACGGCCAAGATGCCGCCATCCTGTCACTTGGCTGCGGCGACCTGAGGAACATCCTGTATACTCTCCATGTGGACAGTTCAATGCGTGAGTGGTCGTTACGAATTGCGACTATGTATTCTAATGCCAAGAAGCATCGAGGAAACTCGATATTACTTGTTGTGACATCGACGCCCGAGTCCTGGGTGAGGCCTCTGCCCACCTACCCTATATCAACTCAGACTGACTTGTTGCAGCACGCAACTTCATTTTGTTGACATTGTTGATTGACAATAATGATAGCATTGACGCTGATGCTCTTTGGAACATCTACTATCATCTATACATTGACGAAGACACTGCCAAAGCCTTGTACGAACACGTGAACAGGCTCCTTGTATGCCTCAAATCTCCGCAGGCATGGGCCGAAAGTCCGTACAGCCAGACTCTCCGCTTTTGCGATCCGGACACGCTGAAAGAAGTGAAAGACTTGTGCAAGAAGGTCGGTGTGAGCTTGAAGGACCTGGCCTCACAGTCTTTTCGTGATGGATGCGAACAACACCTCAAGGAGTCCACAGCTCTGCGAACCCAGATTGTGGGCAAGGGGGTCGTAGTCACAGGAATGCGTTCGGCAGCTCCATTGTCCATGCAATCAAGAGACGAGTTGCCACTGGCTTTCGAACAGTACTGGAAATATGGCACCGTCTTACCGGACCGTGGCACTCATAGGCTGCCGAATCCTATGTTTGCGTCTCTTACTTCGGACGAGGCATTCCTTCATTACGGGACCGACCCTGTACTTGGCTACCATCTTGCAACAGCCTACGCTCCATTGTCAGAACAGTCGCCTTTGAAGTTGGAGGCGGAAGCCGAAGCATTCCGGGCGGCCGCAGCCGCGAGAAAGCAGTTCTCAGAATGGGCTATGAGCTTCAGAGCAAGCTATTCTGGCAAGTTGACGGTACGTTTCGAGGCCTCCGATGCTTTTGCATTCTGCCACACGCTGCAGCATACTGCGGCATCAGGTGAGGTTTCGGCGAACTGGTACAGGCGTCAGTGGGACTCACATAGTCTTTCGCTCGACGAGAAGATGTACACTCATGAAGGTGAAGCGCCAACGGCATTCGACATGATTGATACATCGAATCTTTCTGACCACTTCGGAACATTGAACTTGCTCTTCTCGTGCGGCCCTCTCCTCAGCAAGCAACCTTGGGCAACTGTCTACACAGACTCTCTCATCCAGCAAGGCGATGATTCGCAAGAGAAATCTTTCAATAAGCTTCTCCAAGGCCATGCGCTGACCGTCTCCCTACTGCTGGGTTTAACGCCAGTGCAGTACTGGACCAATGCGAAATGCGATTCTCACGTTGACGAACTCTTCCTAGGCCTGCTAAGCTCCAACGTGGCAGACGAGAAACAGCTTCATGGTAGCCTCTTTTGGAAGAGAGATGACCTTGTCTCAGGCAACACTGGCGTTCGACCAAAGATCAGTTTTGAACCAAAATCCTTGGCCAGAATTTTGTTTCAAATCTATCTTCGGATGTTTGAGGGTAAAAAGCTGCCCTCTGCGGAATCGAAGCCTTTTGCCAGAAGTGCAGCATATACTCACTTTCATCGTGGTACCTTTGCTGCGTTCCTCAAGGCGATTAAGAATAAAGTGGAAACCGACTGGCCAGATATGTGCAAGACTTTGCTCGAGCACATTGCCCAGGACCAAAGCCTTATACTAGGCAGTAACCAAATGCAAGAACTGGCAGTACAGATGCACTTGACAGAGGTCATTACGGAACCTTGGGTCCTGAACGAGGTTAGAACCGGACCCCAAAGTGGTCTGTTAAAGGATTGGAAGGATGTTCCACCAGCAACTGCTGTCACCGTCGTCGTCCCAAGAAAGGCAATCGACAGGCTTTACGGCGAGGGTCCTAACAAAATGGCCTCACCTACGCTCGTTGGATCATTGAAATCTAGCCCTACGGCTGCCAAACAGTGGCACAACATGTATAGTGATGTCCACATCACGTTTGGAAAGATCAATACAGTGAAGAACCCGGCATCGGGCATGAGCAAAGTCGAAGTAGAGCAGGATGATCTGGGCTGGTCTGGATCTTCTCCGCTCATTGCAAGCTTCATTGTGCCCACGGCTGCTATTCAAGTTGAGCCTGAAACAGCCCTGGCTGGCATCAGTGTATTACCAACGGGTCAAAGTGCGATGCATTATGGAACTATCCTAGGGATGTCCATGACCGTGTTTGAAACCAGTGTTGGTAACGAATCCCATGTTTTCGCTTCGCAATTCATGCCAAACCTCGGGGGACATCGTGTTGTCTGCGGTGGCACACAAACCTTTGCAGCAGACCTCGAACAAAAACTGGCGCACAAATTGCTGGCTGAAATCGCTCCGTCAGAATCCGTCATCACTACGTTGACGGGTCATTTTGATATCAACTCTGCCGAAGGCAAGAAACTGCTTAAGGACAAGGCACCCATCGAGCTTCGGCAGAAGACACCTTTCATTATTGAGATTGTCTTTACGAAGGGCAGGCTCGTGTGCCCCCTGACCTTTCCGGCCCCGGTAACCACTGCTGGCAGCAAAACTCGCGTTGCCCGTACTTCAGGTTACGTTGAGGTTATTGCGCCGTTGGCCAGCCCTTTGGGAACTGCATGCCTCGAAGACTTCTTGTTCCCTACTATTCCGACATCACGAGGTCTCCCCGTGACACTGAACGCAACGTACCTAAGTCTGAACGAGCTTCCGATTCTGGATCTAGAGAAAAAGAATGAAATGAAGTGGCTTACAACATTGACGTCTCTACAGTTTTCAGCTCGTGAGCTTGCTCTGCGGCAGGCCGCTAGCTCTCAGACGGGCATGTCAGAGAACACGCGTGTCAATTTCAAAGAGTCGCTGTTTACGATGTTCATGGTTGTTTCTGGTCTCCAAGGTGGCCAAACTGGACTGTTCGCCATAAGTCACCCTGAGCGAGGTGGGATTCACATGTTGGTTTTTGTCTCAGCTATGAGACTTGACTGCGCTGCAGCATCGGTCGTGCTTGATGCAGCGGTGATACCCATGACAATGGACCTGATCACTTCGGGGACAATGGAAGAATTCCTTTTGCTCCTCCGCACGCTCGAGTGCTGCACCCTAAACGTAAACGATGCAGAATTGGAACTGTGGAAGAAGAATCTCCCTTCGATGGCAGAGCGGTGTCGCACCTGGAGCCACCGCGCAAGTTGCGAGTACAAGAAGACAGGAAGAGTGCCTGTCAACCTGGAGCATGGAAAGCAAGTTCTCTGCTCCTGCGGAACTGGCGTGCTCCCCCAAAACTTTGTGTCTCTTCCGGAATGGGAGACGGCGGCACCGCACGCGACGCGGATCGCAATCAGCCCGACCTTTGCAGTTCCATTCGTGGAGAGCGTCGCTGACAGGGAGAAGCTGGCGAACGGAACGAGACTGGCTGGGCAGGAGACGTGTAGAAGCTGTGGAAAAATACAGACACCAGAAGGGGGCTCATTGAAGAAATGCATGGGTTGCCAACAAGTTAAATATTGCTCTGCAGCGTGCCAGAAGAAGGACTGGAAGAAGCATAGAATGGAGTGCCGGGAGGCAAATACGGCATGAGATTAGACGCATGATACGGGATACGAGAACCTCGTGTACTTCACAAGCTTACCTTGGGCCGTCAAAAGGGCCGTCAATTTTAAAGGCGGCTGATCCATAAACGGGAAAGCCTGAAAGTTATTAGATAGTCTCTGCATGGAGTTGACAAGATCGTTTGGGACAATGACGCAATGTCATGGAGATTCTTCGTCCCTCTTCGATTCTGCGGTGTAATGTAGTGTAGTGTTGGGTTGTTGGTAAGCTTGAGTGACGGTGGGTGACACGGCTTGGGATGAAAATGAACCCCACCAAACCCTTAAAACACACCAGCCACAGGGCCCAGATTCTCATTGGTGCTTGTGCTCGACCACGGCGCCAGGCCACACCGCCCTCATACTCGCCAGGCAGAAAAAAGTCCAGCCCACTTCACCTGTGCGGGACGCCGTAGGGGGGAGCTTGCCGCATCACCAAACCAGCAAACCGCCCGTTGACGACACACGAGGCAGCGCTACAGAAGAACCCCCAAAGGACTTCATCATGTCGGCTGCTCAACTCCTCAACCCCAAGGCCGAGTCCCGAGTACGTCTGCCCGGCACAGCCACCACCCTTTCGTCATTGTCTCAGCCTAATCTAACCTGCTGCAGAGGAGGGGAGAAGCTCTCAAGGTCAACATCAGTGCGGGCGAGGGTCTGCAAGATGTCCTCAAGTCCAACCTGGGCCCTCGGGGCACCATCAAGATGTAAGGGACCTCCCGTCCGCCAACCTCATAGTCGCACCTTGCTGACCACTCACCAGGCTTGTTGACGGCGCTGGACAGGTAACACCAATTTCGAAAAATCCCCCTCGCTCGACCGTTGACTAATCGAGATGTCGCCAACAGATCAAGCTCACCAAGGATGGAAACATTCTTCTCAGGGAGATGCAAATACAGAACCCCACCGCCGTCATGATTGCCCGAGCAGCGACCGCACAGGACGACATTTGTGGAGACGGAACCACTTCCGTCGTGTTGCTGGTGGGCGAGCTCCTGAAGCAGGCAGACAGATACATCTCTGAGGGTCTGCACCCTCGCATCATCACCGACGGTTTTGAGCTCGCCAAGGTCGAGGCGCTGAAGGTGAGTTTCGGGCGTGGTGGCATGTTTCGTGGCGGTGTCGATTCTGACATGCCTTAGTTCCTCGATACTTTCAAGCTGCCCAAGGATGTTGATCGCGAGCTCCTCCTCAACGTCGCCCGAACTTCCCTGTCGACAAAGCTCAACGGCTCTCTTGCCACCAAGCTCACGCCCGCTATTGTCGATGCCGTTCTGGCCATCTACCAGGCACCTGCCAAGCCTGACTTGCACATGGTCGAAATCATGAAGATGCAGCACCGCACGGCATCTGACACCCAGCTGATCCGCGGTCTGGCCCTGGATCACGGCGCCCGACACCCCGATATGCCCAAGCGACTAGAGAACTGCTACATCCTTACCATGAACGTCAGCTTGGAATACGAGAAGACCGAGGTCAACTCCGGCTTCTTTTACTCGAGCGCTGAGCAACGAGAGAAGCTGGTTGAGAGTGAACGCCGATTCATCGACGCCAAGCTCAAGAAGATTGTCGAGCTGAAGAAGGAGCTGTGCGGCAATGACGGCAAGAAGAACTTTGTTATCATTAACCAGAAGGGTATTGATCCTCTGTCCCTGGATGTCCTGGCCAAGAACGGAATCCTGGCTCTGCGACGTGCGAAGCGGAGAAACATGGAGCGCCTGCAGCTCATCTGCGGCGGTATTGCCCAGAACAGCGTGGACGACCTATCACCTGATGCGCTCGGCTGGGCTGGTCTCGTCTACGAGCAGACTCTGGGAGAGGAGAAGTACACATTCATCGAGGAGGTCAAGGATCCCAAGTCGGTCACTCTCATGATCAAGGGCCCCAACTCGCACACGATCGCGCAGGTCACGGATGCAGTCCGCGACGGCTTGAGGAGTGTCTACAACATGATCGTCGACGGCAGCGTCGTGCCCGGTGCCGGCGCCTTCCAGGTCGCTTGCGCCGCTCACCTCAAGAGCCCGGAGTTCTTGAGAACGGTCAAGGGCAAGGCGAAGTGGGGTGTGGAGGCATTTGCCGACGCACTGCTCATTATTCCCAAGACTTTGGCTGCCAACGCAGGCCACGATGTCCAGGATGCTCGTAAGTTGCTCTCTAGGCGAACCAGGATAATACTCATACTAACCATGCGTAGTTGCCGCGCTGCAAGAGGAGCAGGCCGATGGCGGTGTTGTCGGCTTGAACCTGGAGACGGGTGAGCCAATGGACCCCGAGCTGGAGGGAATCTTCGATTCCTTCCGCGTGCTGAGGAACTGCGTCGCCTCCAGCTCTAGCATTGCCTCAAACCTGCTGCTATGCGACGAGCTGCTGAAGGCTCGACAAATGGGCAGGGCTGGAGGCCCGGGCCCGGGAATGGATGGCCCTGATGACCACATGTAGAAAGATGAAGTCCTCTAACTAGGCGCACGGTAGACAAAACTTAATGACCAGGCACATTTGTCTTGATGCAGGCTCTTGAAGCTGCCAATGCCAATTTATGACTTCAAGCTCCAGAGTTCAAGTTACGTGTGAGATGCCACATCCTGTGTGAAAGTTCTCATTCTTCGGGTCCGACAAGTGTCGCCAGTACCATCAACAGTCGTCATACAGACTTGCTCAGTCTTAAAGGCGGTTACTGATCACCATGTGTTTTCAAAACTGCAAAGTGAGCCATGAGCACGGCTGTAGATGGCTGGGATATGCTGAAGTAGCTTGAGAAAGTTGCAATGAAGAGGCAGCAAGGTCTGCCCTGTAAGTTTATATTCTACTCACCGAATTTGTACACTCTTAACAAGTACGGTTCTAGAATAATAGTGTCATCACAGTGGTAACTTCTTCAGGTGCCAGGATCAATGAATTCATTATGCATTAATTTCACTTTGTCGTGAGCTTAATCGAGTACCTGGAGAGGTACTAAGCACAACCCTGGGCCATGTGGCACTGGGAAATACAGAAGGTATTGCTAAGCGACGGAGCAATGTGCTTCTCCGAGTACTGCCCAATACTTTGGAGAACATTATCAGTCGGACAAGAGACGATAGTGTCAAGCGGAGACATTGCGTCGTTGGACGCCGTCAACGATAATACATGGGACGGCCTTAACGATGAGGAAAGACATTCTTCGCAGCGGGAGTCAGAAAACGCTTTTCAAGATGCAGTATATTTTGAGTAACATATGAAGGATTGTTGAAGAAGTTCTGACCTAATTTAGACGTCGAGTTGAGAACCCGGACCTACTATGAAAAACAGTATTCCCTAATCTCCACAACCTCTATAGGGACGAAAAAAAAGAATCAACCACTTTGTCAATAGCTGCAAGAGCAAGGGCATATCCATACACAGTCTAAGTATTACATTTACCGCTTTCAAATAGGAAAAAGACTTGGGAAATTCTGTATGTTGACGTTGACGAGAAGTGGAACATTGTCGTAATAAGGTGACGCGCCCAGGGTAAGGTAGCGAATGTCATGAGTGACACGGCGCAAAAATAGATCGAATGCTGAGACAGGGATTTGAACCCTGGAATCTCGCGATAGTGGTGTACAAGTCAAGTACTTAAAACCACCGCCTTAACCACTCGGCCACCTCAGCGCAAATCATGCTAATGTGAAAATTATTTATGACTATATTCATATGCCTTTAGAGAACCTTGTGTGAACTGGGCTTCAACGATGTTTCCAAAAAACCAAAAAAAAAACCTTGACCCCGCCAATCGTGGGGTAAAATCGTTGATAAGTCAAGTTTTCTTTTCCAATACAGAAGGAACGGAAGAAAAAAAGGACCAGATGGCCGCATACGACTCGGACTCCTCTGAGGGAGAGTTTACCGAGACGAACGTCCTTCTTGGCTATGCCTCCAAAGATGCAGACGAGGACACAATCAGCCGTATAGGCGGCCGACCAGTGAGCTTCCTTCGGACAACTATTTAGGCTTTCAAGTCGTCTCTAACACCCCATCTAGGACTGGATCGATCCAGCCGCGCCCCCCAGTGCAGCCTTCGCCCGATGCAAGGTGTGCAAGGACCTTATGGTTCTGCTGCTGCAGTTGAACGGCGAACTACCCGAGCGCTTCCCCGGCCATGAGCGCCAGCTATACGTATTTGCCTGTCGAAGACCAACGTGTCGGCGGAAGAACGGCAGCATCAGGGCGCTGAGGGCCGTAAGGCGTTGGAAGGAGGATTCATATAAAGCTCCGCAAGAGACGAAAGATTCGGCGAAGAAGGAGGACACAAAGCCTGCGGTAGCAGGTCCTGGCTTGGGTGATACACTGTTTGGCGCAAAGCCCTTCGGTGGAGGATCGTCAGGCGCAAACCCCTTTTCCACCAACGCAAACCCATTCTCCTCCGGAGCCGCTACGGGCGGCAACCCGTTCAGCTCCTCGTCGCAAGCGAAGCCCGCTGCGCCCGAGCCAGCAAAGCCAACAACTACAGACGGCGCCGCGGCAGCTCTACCTCAAACCTTTGCTGAGAAGCTCTCCCTCAACGTGACGCCGGCAGGCCCGCCACCACCACCTGAACCCTGGCCAGAGACGTCGGCTCAACCGGCGCCGTACCCGACCCTCTACCTGTCGGAGGCGGACTACGAAGCCATCGACCCCACGCCCGAAAAACTCCCCGCCAACACGCGCCTCGACGACGCCGACGCCGCCGAGCCCTCCGCGCTGGACCGCGAGGCCTTCGAGTCCACCATGGACGCCACCTTCCAGAAGTTCGCGGACCGCCTCGCCCAGAACCCGGACCAGGTAATCCGCTACGAGTTCGCGGGCACCCCTCTGCTGTACTCCAAGACGGACGCCGTCGGACAGCTGCTGACAAAAAGCACCATGCCCGGCTGCCCCAACTGTGGCGGCAGGCGGACGTTCGAGGTCCAGCTCACGCCGAACGCGATCGCCGAGCTGGAGGCGGACGACCTCAGCCTGGAGGGCATGGAGTGGGGAACCATCATCGTCGGAGTCTGCGAGAAGGACTGCTCGCCTCGGCATACGAACATCGGCCAGGTTGGATACCTGGAGGAGTGGGCTGGGGTACAGTGGGAGGAGCTGTCCAAGGGAAAATAGAACGACGTGACCAAATCAAATCAAAATTAAGAGAGCGTATTTTCACATTTCATTTCATTTCAAACTTCACAGCGGAAGGGGGAGCTTCTTGTGAGTCGACATATGCTGGTGTCGCTTTTCAATGACATGTCCTATTGAACGCCTGGATTTTGGTACCGCCTGACCATGTCCTCATGCAAGCCTTATCGCATCATGCTATACATCATGACAGCTTCGCTTCGTAAATACCCACGCATCTCCTCTTGATAAATACCGCCGGGGCCGGGTCTCGTCTATACCGTCTCCTCCCAAGAGCGTCTAATGACTCTAGAGAACTGCTCCACGTTGACATCCTCGCGGATCTCAGCCTTCTTCGCCTCGTTGTCGGGGTTGGAGGGCACCTTGACGTTGCCCTCGCCGTCGACGCTCCAGCCGCACACCTCGGTGATGAACTTCTTGGTGGCGTCCTCGCTGAGGCCCAGCCACGACTCGAGGTGGGACAGCTTGAGCTCCCGGAAGGCACTGGAGACGAGGAGCACGATGCGGTGGCGGATCATGTCCTCGAAGCCGGAGATGTCGGCGATCAGATCGGCGCACAGGTCGTCGCCGTCGAGGTTGGCCCAGAAGCCGGCGTACTGGGCGCCCTCGAGTTGTGAGTTGAGGGCGCGGAGCTTGGTCAAGGCCTCGTGGAGCTCGCCGCTGGCGGCCGCCGAGGGGTTGATGAGGTGGAGGGCGAGGGAGAATTGCGACGAGGGGAACTGCGTCAGGGTCTTGACGAGGATGTTGGTGACGACCTCATCCTTGATCCTGTCGGGGTTGAGCTGGTAGCTAGCGATTGCTGTTAGCCTTCCGTCTCCGACTCGGCAGCAAGCAATATAATCATGTTCAATTTTGATTTTGAGCAGATCAGATAACACTAATTGTTGACTTCAAGGGCGCCTCGATTGTTTAGACCGGGCACGGTCAGGTAATAGGAAACGTTGATTGGACATCATGCAACTCAGGATTTCCAGATCGGAAATTTTGAAGAATAAACTCAAGTTCCAAAAAACAAACACTACTTACAGCTTCAACAGGGTGCGGTTGGCATTGCAATCGCAAATCTTCTGCTCACACTGCTCCTGCAGGTAGTTCTCCAGAGCACCAACAGCCTCGGGGTTGTAACGCTCGAGGCCGTTGATGATGGTCGAGATGTACTCGGGCCTCTCGGGAGGATCTTCGCCGTTCATGGTGTCGGAGAAGGGGGGGTATCTGGTGGGAGGGGGGGATGTCGAGGAGGAGGTTCGCGATGGTGGGGCAGAGGAAAGATTTCGACGATTGTGTGAGTGTCGTCGCTTGTGTGCGGGCCTAGCGTCCTGCCACGTCGGAGGCGTGGTATTTCCGGAACCGGAATAAATTAGTGTCACGTGGTGTCGCGTCTACAGCGTCATTGGCGTTCGCGTATTGACGATGAGTGTAAGTGAAATGAAGCCATGCCGAGGCCAAGTAAACCGAATGAATGATTGATACCCTTGACCAAATCGCCACTTCTGACTGATGCTGTGGTATCTATCAAAATCCATGGCCTTGCGAGGATCTGGTCGTTTATCATCCAACGAAACTTCATACTCTTGACAATGCCGAGCCCAACCAAGAAAAGGAAGCTCAATAATGGCAACAACACTTCAGCAGTTCCGTCCAAAGGGTTGGCATATTTTTTCTCGAAACAAAAGAAAGACGAGAATCCAAAATCCCCACTAACCGGCGACCTATCTAATGGTGAGCCTGCATTGTCAGACGAAGAATTAGCCCGCAAGCTGCAGGCAGAATGGGATCAAGAGGCCGCAAGAAATCAGGGAAGGGAAAACCCCTTCCCCGATTCTGTTGCAAATGGAGAGAAGGATGCGAGTCTGGAAAAATCAGAACCTGAGCCGGAACGAAAACCGATGGTTGCCGTTCAGACTCCTCCGCAACCGAAAGCTCCAGAGACAAAATCATCAACACTCAACCTCCAGTCAGCTGCAATGGCAGATGACACTGTCACAGCAACAATTCCATTTGATGAATCACCTTTAACCTTTGATGCGTCAAGCTATGCCAACCAGCTAAAGGAGTGTTGGTCGGCTGATGGTGGAAATGCGTCATATGCCCTGCTCACACGATGCTTTGTTCTTGTCAACGGAACGACTAGCCGGATCAAGATTGTGGACACCCTTGTAAACTGTTTGAGGGTGCTGATTGAAAGCGATCCATCCAGCTTATTGCCCGCTGTAAGAGCATCGCCACGGATCTTGGCTGCATTTTGCTAAACATGATAGGTGTGGCTTGCTACAAACTCGATATCGCCCCCTTACATATCACTGGAGCTCGGGCTGGGTGGCTCTGCCATTTCCAAGGCTCTTAGGCAAGTCTGTGGCTTGGACAACAGATCGCTCAAGGCCATTTACGACAAATATGGTGATGCGGGAGATGTGGCTTTCGAAGCTAAAAAGAAGCAAAGCTTCACGTTGCGGAAGCCAAAGCCTCTTACCATTCAGGGTGTCTATCAGTCCTTGGTAAAGATTGCTACATCACAAGGGCAGGGCAGTGGTGAGGCTAAACAAAGGATTGTTGATCGTCTTTTACAAGATGCGAGAGGCGGCGAGGAGAGCCGCTTCGTTGTGCGGACACTCTGCCAGCATGTAAGTTACCACAATCACTTCCTTTTCCAAGGCTAACAATAATAGCTTCGAATTGGTGCTGTGAAAACAACCATGCTCATCGCGCTATCAAGGGCGCTGCTCATCTCACGCCCAGCCAATGCAGAATATCCAGTACGTCCAGTGTCCGAGCTCTCGAAGTTGAAAAAAGAAGAGCTGGCCGAAGTCTGGTCAAGGGGTGAAGAAATAGTGAAAGCGTGCTTTGCTAGACATCCCAATTACGACGATTTGGTTCCGGCTCTACTAGAAATCGGAATTTCTGAGGAGCTGCTTGTTCGATGCGGCCTGACGCTACATATACCCCTTCGGCCAATGCTGGGCAGCATAACGAGGGATTTATCAGAAATGCTTACAAAACTCCAAGGGCGGGACTTCGCCTGCGAATTCAAATACGATGGACAACGTGCACAGGTGCATTGCGATGAGCGCGGCAAAGTGTCCATTTTCTCCCGCCATTTGGAGCTTATGACCGATAAATATCCAGATCTTGTTGAATTGGTGCCAAAGATTCGCGGGGACGGAGTCAGCAGCTTTATTATGGAAGGTGAAGTTGTTGCGGTCGATCGAGAGACCGGTGAACTCAAAAACTTTCAGACATTAACAAATCGCGCGAGAAAAGATGTTGACATCGGCAGCATAAAAATTGATGTCTGTCTGTTCTCATTCGACTTGATGTACTTGAACGGGCAGCCGTTGCTTGACCGGTCCTTTCGAGAGCGGAGGGAGCTTCTGCGTTCGTTGTTCATCGAGATTCCGCATCATTTCACATGGGTTCGAAGCCTTGATGCTACCTCGGCAGACTCGGAAACTGTTCTCGAGTTCTTCAAAACAGCCACAGAGGCCAAATGCGAGGGCATCATGGTCAAGATCTTGGACAATCTAGCCGAGGTGCCCTACAATGGAGATGACACAGAGTTGCCTAATCTGGAGGCAGAAAAGCTATCTACGCCGACCAAGTCCAAGAAGCGAGCGAAACGTAAACCTGGAGGAGATGAAGACGAGGAGGGAAAGAAGGCCAAGTCCCGGAGGAAACCATTGCTCGCCACCTACGAACCGGACAAACGGCTAGACTCGTGGCTTAAGGTCAAGAAAGACTATAATTCCAGTTTCGACACTCTCGATGTTGTTCCTGTGGCTGGGTGGCATGGGCAAGGCCGGAAGGCTAAATGGTGGTCGCCCATGCTTCTAGCTGTTCGGAATGAGGATAGCGGCGCCTTGGAGGTGGTTTGCAAATGCATGTCGGGCTTTACCGATGCTTTCTACAAGGCAAACAAGGAGTTCTACGACGACGGTACCGAGAGTGGTGAACCGAAGAACACGCGCTCGCAAAAGCCTAGTTTTGTCGAGTATTCCGGCCCAGAACCTGACGTCTGGTTCGAACCCCAAGAAGTCTGGGAGCTAGCGTTCGCCGATATCACCCTCAGCCCAACTTACACAGCAGCTATAGGGCTGGTCAGCGATGAAAGGGGTCTGAGTCTGCGGTTCCCTCGATTTCTAAAGAAGAGAGACGACAAGGGCATAGATGAGGCTAGCACTACTGATTTTCTGGCTGGGCTATGGAGGAAGCAGGAAGCTAAAGCTGTAACTACGCAGGCTTCCAAAGAGGACCCAGGACAGGCAGATGAGGATATCTACGACTGATAAACCTCTACCTCTGACTAAAATAGGAGCATCATTATTAGACGATGTTATTGGTGAATATAGAGTAAAAATGGGCCAGAGCTCGAAAATGTGAGAGTATATTCCATATCATAATTAACGGAGTTGTCCTGGCGAATCTCGTTGATATAGTCTTTGGTAAGAACTTGTACTACACTGATTCTTCATTCTAGGCTTGATGGTATAGCGAAGTCAAATTGTCATGATCTAGCTCATTTGTTGCTTATTGCTACTAGTGACATGATGCGTGCACGATTATTATGTCTTCTGAGGATGAAATTGCTCGATGATGCGTTGTTCATTTGCCAGCATTCATCTTTTGCGCGATCAAACTGAAGACCGCTATAGAACCCATGAATAGCACCGCATTGTAGAACTGCATAGTCTGAGCCTCAGAACCACACCATCTGGAGAAAGCAGACTTACCGCTTTCCTCGAAACTTCTCTCTCCTCGTCTTCAGTCCGAGCCTCAATGAAGAGCCTGCGAAGATTTGGGAAGGCTGCCTGCGACGGGTGTGTTTAGAGATGGCGTTAATGATTGCGATGACGACAACATACCATAGTGTGTGCGCTTGTATGGTCAGCGAGAGTTTGTTACTTTATACACTGAAGATATTATGTGAAAACCATACAGGCTTATTTCTCAGAATGCTTTCAGCGATAAACCATCATATCGCAGACGTTTGCTTCCGCAAGTAGTGACCTATGTAAGGGTGAGCGGAAGAGTGGATGCGCAGCATTGGATGAGCGACTGAGCCACAGTTGCTAAGATTGTAACATGCGCAAGCCACATTGTGGGGCGGCAACTTGGGGCAGGACTTAAGCTTAGGGGGGGTTCAACTGAACATCTGTTGTACATCCAAGCTCTTGGCAGATCTGGTCCAAAGCCGCATCATCAACCAGTGTGACGCTCCTCGGCCGTCGATCCTGAGGAGGTCTAGGATTTGGTTTCTTTGCACGTCTTTCCCAGGCGCATCGTTCATCGACTCTATTCAGGGCATTGTATCGCGCCGTGCCCCGTCCAGAACCTTTACCGCCAGCCATCGCCCGTCTCGTGAGCCCCTCCAGCATCTCCCAAACCCCTGGACCATGGCGGTGAATCGCCTTCGCTCCGCTTTCGCGGTGCCCAAGAAGGGCGAGACCTTCGAGCTGCGCGCTGGGCTGGTTTCCCAATATGCATGGGAGAGGAAGGAGTCCATTCAGAAGACCATCATGGCCATGACGTTGGGCAAGGATGTGTCTGCCCTGTTCCCGGATGTCTTGAAGAACATTGCGACCGGCGACCTGGATCAGAAAAAGCTGGTCTACCTCTATCTCATGTTAGTCTCCCAGCGCCTTCCCTTTCGCCCTGAAGCATGTCCCGGCGAGAAGTGATACGATTGTGGCGGAAGACAACTCGCGCTGACCGATCCAACAGGAATTACGCCAAATCCCACCCAGACCTATGCATTCTCGCCGTCAACACCTTCGTACAAGACTCGGAAGATCCAAACCCGCTGATTAGAGCACTCGCGATTCGTACAATGGGATGTATCAGGGTGGACAAGATGGTGGATTATATGGAAGAGCCGCTACGGAAAACGCTCAGGGATGAATCGCCCTACGTACGAAAGACGGCTGCCATCTGCGTGGCCAAGTTGTTCGATCTCAACCCCAGCATGTGCATCGAAAACGGATTCCTGGAAGCCCTGCAAGAACTAATTGGCGACCCCAACCCCATGGTCGTCGCAAACTCTGTCCAGGCCCTTTCGGAGATCCACGAGACTGCACCAGAGACTCGAGCCTTGGTGGTAACGTCGACGATGCTCAAAAAGCTGCTGCTGGCTCTCAACGAGTGTACGGAATGGGGCAGGGTTACCATCTTGACCACGCTGGCGGACTACGTGGCGGCCGACGTGAAGGAGTCGGAGCACATTTGCGAGCGAGTCGCCCCCCAGTTCCAGCACGTCAACCCCAGCGTCGTTCTGGCTGCCGTCAAGGTAGTCTTCATCCACATGAAATCAGTCAGCCCAGAGCTCGTGCGCTCGTTTCTTAAGAAGATGGCCCCGCCGCTTGTCACCCTCGTGGCATCTGCACCCGAGGTTCAGTATGTGGCGTTGCGCAACATCGACCTCCTTCTCCAGGCCAAGCCCGACATTCTGAGCAAGGAGCTGAGGGTGTTTTTCTGCAAGTACAACGACCCACCGTACGTAAAGCTGCAGAAGCTCGAGATCATGGTCAGGATAGCAAATGAGAAGAACTACGAGCAGCTGCTTGCTGAGCTCAAGGAGTACGCCCTCGAGGTGGACATGGACTTCGTGCGCAGGGCAGTCAAGGCCATTGGTCAGGTCGCCATCAAGATCGAGCAAGCTAGCGACAAGTGCGTGCAAGCACTTGAGGACCTCCTTTCAACCAAGGTCAACTACGTTGTTCAAGAGGTGGCGGTGGTTGTCAAGGACATTCTGCGCAAGTATCCTGGCTACGAGGGTGTGATTCCCACACTCTGCCAGTACATTGACGAGCTTGACGAGCCAGATGCCCGCGGGTCACTCATCTGGATTGTGGGTGAGTACGCAGAGAAGATCAACAACGCCGACCAGATCTTGGAAGGTTTCGTTGATGGATTTATGGAAGAGTTTACTCAGGTATGTCCAAATTTAAAAGGATTTGCAAGCTATCATTTACTAACAACTACCAAGACACAACTACAAATATTGACAGCTGTTGTCAAACTCTTCTTGAAGAAGCCAGGTAACACGCAAGGCTTGGTGCAAAAGGTGCTGCAAGCAGCTACGGCAGAGAACGACAACCCGGACATTCGCGATCGAGCATACGTCTACTGGCGATTGCTGTCCGGCGATCTTGATGTCGCAAAGGTGAGCTCCGTTGTATGACTTGTCTTCCAACGAGCAAACACTAATTTGTTCGTAGAGCATTGTTCTATCACATAAACCCACTATCACCACGACAATGACTAGCCTCCCCCCCGCCTTGCTGGAACAGCTCTTGGCCGAGCTGTCGACCTTGGCCTCGGTGTACCATAAGCCACCCGAGTCGTTCGTCGGCAAGGGCCGTTTCGGAGCGGACGAGATTCAACGCGCAGCCATCCAGGAGCAACGGCAAAACGCAGCGGAGAACCCCATTGCTGCTTCCGTCGCAGCGGCCAACTCAAACGGCGGCGGCGCTTCCTCGCAGAACAACATCGAAAACCTTCTCGACATCGACTTCGACGGCGCTGCACCAGCTTCGCATGAGCAGCAGAGTGCCGCCGCAACGCCTGACAGGGTCGCCAGCCCCTCTGGTGGTGCCGCGTCTGGTGGAATGGCGGACATGATGAGCATGTTTGACGCGCCGCCGCCGTCGAGCGCTGGTGGTGCCCCCAGCCAAGCTCCCAGCAACAACATGAACGACTTGATGAACGGGTTTGAAGGGCTGAACTTTGGCGGCCAGTCGACGGGAGGCGAGCCGCTGCCCGCGGCCATGCAGCTCCAGAACGCGCAAGGAGTACCGCCCCAACCGCCCAAGAAGGGCAGTGACGATTTGCTAGGCTTGCTATAAGAGGGGTAGATAGAAGAATGGAAAGAGAGCGGTCTCGCGGGCCCGGCTCATCCATTCCACGCAGAGCAGGGATTCTGGTTGTTCGCAAATGGCTTATGGCGTGCTGTTAATGAATGATAAAAAAGAGTATTGTGTAACCTGGGCAAACTAGACTCCCATTGCATTCCTCCCTTTTCGCCGTTCTGTAAGTGGGCTGGACCAGCCCTTGTGCTAGCCAACCATCTATGGTATCGTATGTACAAGTAAATTTCTCTTCCTTTTAACAGAGCGCCGAGGCTAGCCAAAACCAGGCGGCGTCATAGAGCTCGCTTCGACGTCGAGGCGCGGCCCCAAGCTGATTACCACCCCCTTGCGCGCGCAGGCCACGCCTCATTGCGTCGTTCCCTCGACGTGTCCCTGCACGGTGCCTTCCATGGAGGGAGCAGACGTAGCCTTGACGCGCTCCCACTCCTCGGGCGTCTGGCACTTGGCGGTCCAGGCGTGGATGCTGGCGATCTCCTCCTTGAGGGCGCCGTTGACGAGGCGGTGGCGCTTGAGCGAGTTGAGGCCCTGGAACTGCGGCGAGACGATGAGGCTTGTGAATGCTTGGCCGCAGCCGCCTGTTGTAAGAGAAAAAGAGCACCAAAAGTTAGCCTGGTTGTGTTGCGATTCGGGGTTGGGTCGTCCTTTCGGCGGTCGCAAATCTTGCTCCTCTGGTATATGGAGGGGCAGCTTCGGTGGATGGAGGGG
>PXOD01000955.1:0-32358 GCA_003012165.1 Paramyrothecium roridum
CTTCTTCTTCTTCTTCTTCTTCTTCTTCTTCTTCTTCTTCTTCTTCTTCTTCTTCTTCTTCTTCTTCTTCTTCTTCTTCTTCTTCTTCTTCTTCTTCTTCTTCTTCTTCTTCTTCTTCTTCTTCTTCTTCTATTTCTTTCTTGACAAAAATTTCTTTCTTAATTACTGTCAGGCAAAGACAGTGGGACTTATGATGACTTTTGGGAGTTAACGCAACTACCATATAGAAAATGGTTTATGAGGATGCATTGAGACGGAGCACTTTTGGAGCGGAAAGAGGCACAAAGCATAACCGGCGCATTATATGGATACAAGCATTGGTTCGCACACCGTGTATATCAGAACTTCTTTTTTTTCCTTCTTCTTTTCGATAGCCAGTTTAGACGATACCATCGCAGTAAATGAACTTCTGTTTCATGCCAAATACTTTGCTTCTCTGAGAAAACGTCGAATAAGGAAAGCAAGCCAAAGCACGAATGGCGAAAATGGCGTGGAATCCAAGAGACTGAGTAAGACATCACTATCTTCTTTTGTCTTTAAAAATAGTTGTATCTTTTTTTAATTTACATTTATTTTTATTTTAATCTTTTACAAGTGCCGAATGAGGCGGCATAAAAATAGGCTATATTTTCAGGTTGGCCTAAAAGTATTGAAATATTCTTGTCATCGAATGCCCGAGATAGAGCACATGAAAAATAAAATCCAGCTTGTCTCACTGCATGGCGCCCTTGGCTTGTGCTGAACTCTTCGTTTCAAGCCCAGAGCCTAGATGGAGCAGTTGTCGAGGTTAGCCTGCCAAGCGAGGCGTGCATACGGCAGCATGAAATCTGGAATAACACTTTCTGTCAGCCCCCATCTTCAGCGGCCTTGCATGCGCACAAGTGCCACGCGACTTGTTGAGGGGTGCCACGAGGCAGCCCGGTAAGTGAAAAAAGGCGAGGGAGTGGTGGGGGCCAGGACCGGCAAAAGGGGGTCGGAGAGTGGCTCATGGGGGTGTAAGACGCAAGGGACTCGTGCAGCGAAGTGAAACGCGGCGGCTGCAGGAGGAACAGCAGCCGCAATGGGGGAAAAAGGAGAAAACCAGGCTGAGCTGAAGGCGTGCTCTGCTTTGCACATGCGGGCGTACATACCTTGGGAACTGAACTGGCAATCTATGTAGCATTCAACCATGTCGGAGCTGAACCCTTCGCCAAGATACTGAATGACGTATTTCTCGATGCTGTTGGGCGGAGCATGTTAGCCAGTCTTGCAGCCGCTTGCATCGGCGTTCCTCAAAGCACTTGGGCTCCGGAGGGAAGCCAACATAACCCCATGTCATGGTTGGGGGGAAAATTGTGGCGGGAGTTTGCTTACAAGTCGAAGAAGACGACATCGACAGTCTGAGGTTCGCTGCCGTCCTCAGGGAAGTTCGCGCGAGCCTCCCAGTAGCCAGGGAGTCTGTAGCTGGGAATAGCAGAATGTTGCGTATCGTCGCCTAGCGGAGAAAGAAGAAGGGTTAGTAAGATACCGGAACGTTAATTATAACTTGAAGCAAACAAAGGCTAGCAAAGGACAAGGGAACGGGGGCTGGGGGGTATACCATCGTTACCCCAGTCGTCGGAAGTAACATAGCCGGGGGTTATGACTTCCTGTCGACGAACAACACCGCGAGAGAAGTCACGGGAGTCACGGCGGGCAAGATATCCGAGCGTAGGGTCCACGCACTCGTCTCGCGGAAGGGACATCGATGCGAAGTCATTGCGCTTGTCGACACGGCCCGCGTTGAGCCTAGACGAAGTAGTAAAGATTAGCCCATTGCTCAGGCAGGTGCGTCTAAGAATAGACAAAATCTATGCGAAACGCAGCAGGATTACGAGGAGAACGTACTTGGTAATGATGACCTTGGCTTTTTCAAAGGGCACATCAGGGATGTAGCGAAAGATATCGCGAAAAGGGGAGACGATGAAATTGTCATCGTAGGTGAAAGGGCCCTTGTACAGATCGAAGCGGATAGCGCCAGTGTTACCGACAATGAGACGATGCTTGTCTGCCCTTGTCTTGTTGACGACGATGGCTGAAACGGCTGGAACAACGACTCCAGGGAAAATGTTCTTCTCGTCTTCAAAGGGTACACAACTCATGCACCATGTTTGCGGTGCGCAGCCGTAAACCTCTCCTAACTTGAGCTCCTCACGCAGGTTGTTGATATCGTCGGTGACTCTCAGACCAGAATGATAGTCGAATGTAGCAGGCTGCTGCTTGGCATGGTAGACGAAAGTGTTTCGATTCCAGTCAAGGTAGCGGCGAGAGAAGAGGAACGGCGAGGTGGACTGCCCAACCGCTGGGCGTGAAGGATTGGCGACGCCGTGGGGATTCTTGATGCCTGTAAAGCCACTGTTCGTGGAATCGAAGCCGCTCATAGATACCCATCCCAATGTCTCACAGTAGCGGCCAGACTCGATGCCCACGGAAGCTTCGTCATAGACGGCAAAATCCCGAATGTGGCTGTGACCACCAAAAACTTGGATTGGCGTGGACTTGTGTGCTTCTCTGATGGCATCCCAGACGATTTGGAACGTGCTGGCAGAATCACTAGGCCGTGCGGGATTGTGGCCGAACAGAACAAACATGTCTACCGGCTGCTCGGACTTCAGTGCCTCGATAAACCAGGTTTCTTTGATCATATCGGCGGCCTTGATTACCTGTGAAGCATTCGAATTTCCTGCAAGAAAAGTTAAAAAAAGGCTGAGAAGTCGGAGAGGACGCTGTGCAAACATGCCTGTGAAGTCAAAGAGGACACCGAAAGCCATGACGCGCAGGCCGTGAGGCGTGGTGAAGTAACGATGAGTGGCGCCGACGTATTCGTACTCACGGGAGGTCTGGTTGAAGACCTTGACATTGGACGTGACATAGCGATCTCCCCATTTCCGGGCATACTCTTGAAACATCTGCAATGCGACTTCGGTGACGTACAGCTCATGGTTTCCTGACGGGCGTCTTGGTCAGCAAGAGGGAAATGGGAGGCCGCCGCTGGTTAATGTGTCTCTCACCGATGGTCAGCAGGTCGTAGTCGACCTCGTCGAAGATGGGCATGGACTTTTCGCCGTCAAGCTTGGTTGCGTCGGACAGACCGGTGCCATCATGCAAGTCGCCCGTGTCGACGAGGAGCAAGTCGACTCCCATGTTACCTGCGGTTTGCTTCATGCGACGTGCGAAGGTGACGAAATCGCCCCAGTCGGCACCGAAGTTCTGTTCCTTGATGTGGCCCTCGAGCCAGCCATGTGTATCGGTCTGGACAACAGAGGAGCTTCCGTAAGACAAACGCCGGCGATCGTTGCGTGGTCTCAGCACATACCGTATGCATGAAGTTCACTTGACCCCATTCCAGCGGTTTCTTCGGCCCGTAGGCGGCTTCGGGGGCACCAGGCTGGATGCGCTTGACATGGCGGACGTGCTCGACCTTGTCGATCGGGCCGTAACAGCCATCGTCCCCGCCACAAGCCCAGGCAGAGGGAAGAGACGCGACGGCCGCAAAGCCGCTCACGAGGCCAGGCCACTTCATTGTGAAAATGTCGCCTAGTTTTCAAGAGTCGATGATATCCCGGGGCCAGAAGAACGTGGGCTGCGGACAGTACGAGTGCAACGCTGGGTGCGTTTTGTGGGTGGCTGCCGGCGCAGCCTTATAAGGTCCTGCCACTACTGTCATGATGTGTGTTCCAATCCGGACAATTCCAGCCGAGAGGCGTTGAGTTGCCATGAGGTATGCAAGGCGATGGATCTAAGCAAGACCTTTTGTTATCGTGCCTGGAGCTTGGTCGTTGAGCGGGGACTCTGCTCATGCCTTGTTTAGGACTGGCCGCTCGACGTGATTGGTGGTTCAGATGCCGACTCATCCGGGAACGGCCTCTCACGTATCGAGAGCAGCACCATGTGCTTTGATGAATTGACCAGGGAGGCGGGTTCGAGGAGAGGAAAATAAACACGACGGAGGCAGAGATAGCACTGGCTGTGAAATGCAGTGGAGGGCGCAGGGGTCCATGGGACTGGGGTTGAGGTGGGAAAGGATCGGGATGGCGATGCCGAGTTATCAGGTACCTCGATAACTTACCTCAGAAATGAAGCACGTGCTAACGTTGTAAGTAGGAAATCGATAACATTAGGATGGGGGAAAAGGTAACACACTCGCCTAAAACTGTCATTCTGTCCCATGCGCTAAAGCCAACTGGTCCGTCCTGTCGCTTCAGCTTGCAATGTGGTTTGTGATGATAATGATGATGATTTCCACCCTCTGAGCCCGCCTACGGTACCGCCGCTCACGCTCAGAAATGCATCGTGTCCGGGGGTGGCAGGGCCCCTTGCAGGTGGCCAGCAATAAGGTAAGTTAACTTACCTTAGGCATAGGCCGTGCACAAAATTTGGGCGTCACTCTCCAATTCTCCACCTCCGCAGATTTCGGCATCTGGCACGACAGAGCGCTTGGCCTTGGCACCAGGAAGCTTAACCGGACCACGCACGCAGCCTTTGATAGCACCATCGAGGTTCTGGAAGCCGGCAACCCGACGTCGTGTTATGCCATTGGCCGGGCCACCGCCACGCACCTAGACTCACCACGACACACACACCATGGCCACTCACCATGATCATCCGTATTATCCACCCGATGCCCTCATCCCGCACTGGACCCCTAACAACAAGCCCATCGTAAACATACTCGTGGCTTTTGGCTCCATCGTTGGTTCTGTCATCGTCGCCACGTACCTCGTGGCCGCCCGTCGTCCATTGCGGCCTCTGGATCGATTTGCTGCCTGCTGGTTTGCGCTTTGTGGGTTTTCCCCGAGCTGTCTTCTCACCATCATCCCTTGACAAGCGCTGAACTTTGATTCCTGTAGCCGCCTTTCTGCACCTTTGCTTTGAGAGTAAGTCAGCATGCGGCAGCTCCTCAGCCCTCTTCGCGTGCGCAATTACAGCACCCAACTCACACTCAATTAGGCTACTACATATTCAATCGCACGAGCCTGGCCGGCATGAACACATTGTTCGCCGAGCTGTGGAAGGAATACACGCTCTCCGACTCTCGGTATCTGACATCGGACATCTTCACTGTTTGCGTCGAGACCATCACAGTAGTAAGTGAAAGCCACGGCCCCGTCATTTGTCTTTTCTTATCCACCAGACTCCAGTACACTAATGGGTTGGCTCTCTGTAGTTTGCCTGGGGTCCATTATCTCTGCTGTCCGTCATTTGCATCGTCAATCAAAGTGCCACTCGGCATTTCTACCAAATCATTGTCTGCACGGCCCACCTCTACGGTGTAGCACTCTATTACGCGACGAACTGGGCCGAGATGCATTTTTCAGGCGTCTCTTACAGTCGCCCCGAATTCCTCTACTTTTGGATCTACTACGTCGGCTTCAACCTCCCTTGGGCCGTCGTACCCTTAGGTAAGCCCGCTGATTCTCCAGATCACGTTTCCATGCCTCCTGATGATCCATACTGACCCTCTCCAGTTTTGCTCTACGACAGTTTTGACCAGATAGGACAAGCATTCAGGCTGTTGCACAAGGAGACGCGCCAACGCAAGGAAGCTTGAGTGTGTTCTACTCACAAAATTACCTTTGGCTCGGGAAGGGTTTGCTATACCGGGGTTCAGGCTTAAACCTCGGCCACCGCAAGATCTATCCTAGAAAGTTTCAAATGTTGGAGGAGGCTTCTCTTAGAGCTTGGGGAAATAGCTCGGTGTGCTGGTTCATTAAATGGCCATATATAAACAAGTCCGCAAGGCACATCATTCAATTGCTCAACGAAGTCAATGTGAGCCTACTATCACACAGACGGGACGTATCCAGGGCAAGATGGGAGCAGGCACGGCCATGGAGAGGGTGGGATGTCTGGCGCTACGAGGCCAAGATGTCTTCAAGATAACAAATTATGGCAATATTAGTAGTCCTTCCCCTTACATTGCACTGGCTGCTAATCATGCACTCGACACTTTCTATAAGCCATGGTGTAAGCCCACCTCCACGGAATATGGCTCCTTGGGTGCCCGCCCTATATTTTGCACATCCGATTTCGCGTGATTGCCCACCTTAGTTGGAATTTTGAGAATTAGTTTGACTGGCAGACTCTGATGGTGGAGGCGTTGGTGCAGAGATGACTTCTACTTCGACACGAGGGAAGCCGGCAAAGCCGGCAAAGAGCTCGGCGAGGTTATCGCGGAAGTTGCCCAGCTCGTAGGCCCTGCCGGCTACGTGCAGCCGCTTAATCTGGGCTTGCAGCACGACCGACGCGAAATCCACTGACGCCGTGTCCCGGAAGTCGACAGCCCTCATGCGCACTAGCTGCAGTGTCCTGATTTGGATGGACGAGATGCTCAATAGGCAATCATCCACGACGTTGAGGTCCCCGTGGCCCTTCCAGGTGATGCACAGCAGCACGCCTCTCTTCACGGGCTCCGCAAGAGCTCTTGTCTCTGGCCGCGGAGGCAAAGCGTGGATCCGGTGGGCTGGGGGGGCCGCGGGTCTGGAGGAGGAGGGGGCGGATGCAGCATAGGAGGAGGAAGAGGGATACCCTTGCTGGCGGATGAGGGAGGAGGTAGCGGCCGGGCTGGAGGCAACCCGATGGGATGGTACGGGATATATGGAATCTGTGGCGGCCGAGCGAGAGAGTCGACGTGTCTATCATAGTTGCCTTGGAAATGCATGCCGTTTCCAAGTGGTTTAGGGCGCCTGGCTGACATATGCGGCCGGCTCATGGCCCGCCTTCCACTGCGCTGAAGAGCCCGGCCGTGCAGAGAGTCATCGATCGACACGTCCGAGTCCGACAGTAGATCGTCTTCCTCTTCTTCAGATGTCGACGATGATCCACTGTCGAGGCTGAGGATCTCGGAATCGCCAAGTGCTGCGAGACGACCGCTTCTACCTCTTCGGAGGGCCGAACGGCGCGAAGACACCCTGGGGACGAGGCCGAACCCGTTCGTCTTGACATACTGGTTCACCGCCATCGCAGACTTCTTGTGAACCGCTTCCAGGGCGCTTGTCAGGGCAGCGGACGACTCGGAGAAGACAGCGCTGCGCTTGCCGTCCTCTACCTTGAGGACGTGGACCGTCCACGTGCCCGAGTCCTCGACCTGGGAGTTGATGTAGACATCGACATCGTCGCCAAGAAAAGTAAGGCAGTTGCCTGGTCATAGTTAGCCCTGCGCTGAGGCAGCAGGAAGAGAGGCAGCATGGGAAGAACTGTGTCGAAAAAGAAGGCAACTCACTATGGATCAGAGCCTGGTAATCGACGGAAGCAGCGCCCATCGAAGCCATCGTCGTCTTCATTGACTGGCGAGCCGCCCAAGACAGCTCAAACGGAGAAAGGCAGAAACCGAGCACAGTGAATTCGAAGCTCTTGAGACGGGGGATGTCAACTCACTACTATGAAGAACCACGATGGAGCATTGCTAAGGCCTAACAAGCTCGGGTTTTCCGCGTCTTTATATCTGATGCAGAGGCTTTGCACTGAATCGCGGCGGAACCAGGCATCCACCGCGTCATAGCCCATGCCCAACCTCGACCTTGGATATCAGCAGCCCCGGGGAAAGACAAGGCGAGCATAGCAGGGAAAATGCCTGACATGGCAAGCCAGGTCTGACGTTTCAGAATTGGGGAGGGGGGGGGAGGGGGGCTTGCAATGAGGCGTATGATGGCTTGCTCTGGACGTCACGCTCGGTCGTTGGGAGCTGTGATACCCTCTCACAGGCAGCCCGCCACAAACACCGCATGGGATACCATGCTGCAATCCATTCGCTTCCCACAAGCAGCAACCCATATCACTGAGTCAAGGCCAAGGTGCAGCATGCGGTGTTTGCCACTCCACCGCCATGCTATCCTGCCACGCAGTTGTGCATAACTCTCAAGCCCACGGGCATTCGCCCCTTTTCATGGCAGAACCCCATTTCTTTCGCGTCGCCGTGGCCGCCACCACGTTGGCACCCCCATCGCACGGTCCTTGAACAAATGTCACTCTCTTCACCAACATAACAGGCGCCAGCTCACCGCTTGCTTGCCTTGTGGTCCAACAGCGCCCATGGGCGGCATATGCCGGCCCTATGCGAGCGAATGGGCGGCCAAAGCACAGCCAGTGAAGCTGCTAATATCGACCCTCATGCAGTTGCACTTAACACCAGGATGCACAGGGCAAGCATGATGGCGCATGCTTGCTGTCCCAAGTCGGCGATAGGGTCTGGGTATTGGTTGGCCGAAGATCAACAACACTTCATGGCCTCCGCATGCGACAAACCCGTTCCGGCTCCGCTTGTCTTAACTTGTTGTGCATATAACAGATGCTGGGCATCAATACTTAAAGCGTGGAAATGTCGAAGCTGCCAATCATTTTCGGAAAATTTTCCCGCGACATGCTGTTGGGTGAAATGGCTTTGAGTGCTTACTCAAAATGGAATGTCTTACAACCCCCATGGTTGATTGGACAGTTTGAGACTGTTCCCAAACATCCAGATCTAGTGAACCCTGGCTTCCCTGTGTGATCAACATTTCAACAGCCTCACTAGAGTTGATCGTCGCCGGGTTCCCATCACTTCATCTGTTAGCAAGGCTTTACATCCATGCCAATCTGGCTCTGCTGTTCTCTCTTATTCTTCCTTGACAGGGATCAATACTACCTGGGGGGTTGCAGGGCATATCCCTCAAGAGGCTAGAGTCTTGCCTCACTTCGAGCGGCGCACTAGGAATCAAAACCACAATTCGCGATAATGGGACCGAAATGTTCCATCGACAGCCCCCATGTCTCATTAACATCCATTGCCACTTCCTAATAACTAGATTGAAGCCTTTCCAGCCTCGCCGTGACCGCCTCAACCAATGCTGTCTCTCTGGACAGCAGCCCCTGGATCTGTTGCAGTTTCGTACGCCTAATGTCTGCCGGAATCACAATTTCAGGGTTCGAGGGGCTCTCTCTTTCCGCCGCCTTGTTCACTGATTCCACCTCTCCAACCAGCTCCGCCTGCAGTCGCTTTACATCTTCCAGTCGCCTCCATAGCTGCTTTGACTGTTCCTTGACCTCGGCCTGTTCCTCGGTTGGCGTGGCAATGCTGGCCTGCACCGTCTTGACCTCCTCCACGTAAGCCCGTTCCTTGGCACTCAGTTCTGTCGTTGATGCTTTGCCGACCGTCTTGCGCAGGGTTTCCAGGCGTTGTACCAACCTTTCCTGTCGAGCCCTCGCCTCGGCTATGCGTCGCTCATGCATGGCGTTGTCCGACTCTCCGTTACGATCCACGCCGACGATGGCATCGACCTTGCCCTTGACCTCGTTCGCCTTGAGGATCTGTTGCCTCAGCTCCGACTGCAAAAGCTCGCATCGGCGAAACACCTCGGCAGCCGCCACCCCTAGGCGATAAGTTTCATCGCTCAAAACCTTGTGGGCATCGGTGAAAATCTGTAGAGTCAACGGGCTAAGCCGGACTTCTTGGTTCACCACCGTCTTATGACGCGAGCTGCGGAGCTTTTCCAGGAGGCCCGGCAAGCTGGAATTCTCGTCGAATGCATGCGACGGCTGAAACACTGGCCGGGGTTCATAAAAGTCCAATGGCGCAATCGGTGTCTCCCGCTCATAGATGGGGCTTTCAGAACGTATTGGCGCCAGGTCGTCGTCGGGCGTCTCAAACGTCAAGGCGATAGGATCGTAAGGAGTGGCTGACAAGAGGAAATAGCCCACGTCGGGATCTCTCAGGACACAACTGGCGGCTAGCGGGACCGCAGCGTCTGCTGTCGATTGTGCGTAGAGCTTGTCTCTCACAGGCTGTGAATTGACAACGAGCCCCATTCTAAAGTCCGTGCCGGCTTCTGAGTCGCCGTTAAGCTCTCCATCTAGCCGGAAGATCCAAGAATCAAGAGAGATGTAGGTGATTCCAGCATGATGAGTTACAAAAAAGTTATAGCGGGATTTGAAGTCTTCGCTAAAAACAGGCCAGCTGTCCTCGTTGACCTCGACCGGGCTCATAGTGTCTAAAGCTTGAAAAGCAAGAAGTGATGGTGTTTCCGGGATCGTGTAGCGATTCGTCTTTGTCTTATGCTTTGGTGGCAACCATTGGGCTTGGACGCCTTCTAGATCGAGGTAAATGCGGACTTGACCGCTAGTAGAGAGCAGACATAGCACAGCAAGAGAGATGCCTTCCTGTGAGCGGCTATCCTCGAATTCTAAATCGATGTCTTCTCCCATCATTAAGTCGTCTGTTTCAATCTTTTTGCCAATGACCATGATATCGGTGATCGAAGTGTCCAATTCATCGCCCGTTTCTGGGTCCGAGACCAAGTCAAAGGGACCTTGCAGTCGCGGGACTACGCCTGGCCGAGTCGGCCTAGTATACACCTCCACAGTGGGCTCTCCTGGAAGACCTTCGATGACGTGCGGATCTTGTGAGTCGACCTCGCCCATCCACTGCATTTGTTGCTGGGCTAGGAGCTTCTCGTGCTCCGCAACAGTCGGGTCATCCTCGATGCTAGCAAGGGTGGCGACTATGGAGACCGTCAGGGAGGGGATGAGGGTCGGCGGTGGTGCCCAACGCTGGGGAAGAAGCGGGCAAAGAGCGTAAACGTCTCCCTCACGCATTGCAATCCACAGAGTCATAGGATTCCAGCCGCCTGAACCTTCATGCGCGAAGCTTGCCGCAGCAACCTCCATCTCAAATGAGTCGGGGGAAAACCCCTTGTTGGTCGTAGACGCAGTGGCAGAGAAATCTTGGTCCAAAGTTGTACCATCGGCCAGCTTCTTGAGATCGACGGATGTGGTTGGCGCATCGAACGACCACCTGTCCGTCAGGTTCAGCTCCCATAGCCGAACGACGGCATCAGCTGTAACTGTGACGATGCAGGAGCCCTTAACTCCAAGGGGGTGCCAGAGCGCCGTGACGATGGGGGACCGTGACGTAACGTGAGTCGTTGGGCCGAGTGTGAAAATCTTTGGCTTCAAGGGACCGGTATCCTCACTAGTAAGGTGCGAGGACTCGGGCAACACGCAGATGTGAATCGTGTGTATAGTCAGAATGGCGAGGAAATCTTTGTTGGGCGAGATAATAAGCTGTCGAATGTCATCTGCGACTGGCGTCTTGATGGTCTGTGTATGGGGTTAGCCTGCACTTCTCTGAACAATGATTTACAGAACGTACCCGTAGGCCATTGGCATTTGATGGTTCTCCCTGTCCGTCGAAAGATTGGGAGGAATCCTCTCGCTTGATGCGCGGGAGCGACCCTGACTTTGCTTTCACTTGTTTGTTGGACCATTCTTCTTTCAAGTACGCTAGGTCACCCCAGCGGATCTCTTTCCCAACAGCTACGAACACCTCAGTTCCACGTCGCGCAATCGTCCGCCTAGGGCCAGCGGATGCCTGTTTTCTGGCCGAGGCATAAGAGGGAGAAAGGGCGCGTGAGCGGAGGGCGTCGGAGGACGGCTCGAAGAGCTGGTGACCAAGTGCGTTTTTCGACAGCCAGGCTGCCGAATAGCTCTTGACCTTGGGCATTGTATCGCCTGGTTTGTATCCAGAACTTTCGGAAAGCGTCAGCAAAAGGCACTTGAGGTCTGCCTTTGCCCCGTCGAGAAAGCGTGAGGACAATGGCGTTGTGAGCTGAGGAAAAGTGTTAGAGCAGAGCAGGCTGTTGGAAAATATGTCTAGGCAAAAGGTACCAACCACTAAGCTAAGACAAGGCGCCTAGGCCAGTAAGGTAAATAGAGCTTCGCTCATCTTTTTGAGACGGGCATGAGGCAGGCAGGTAGGTAGGTACCTTTGCTCGTTATGGGCAGGCCCACACCCCCCGGAAACGAAGGGCAGTACATCCGTACGTCGCTAAGCTATCACCAGGCGCTTACGGTTGGCGCAGCGATTGACGGTTCGCCGGTACCTGCGCCTAACAGAAAGTACCTAGGTACCTACGCAGATGCGACCGGTACCGTTCTGCGAGCCACGTCCCAGGCCCGCCGCCAACCAGCAAGCTGAATAGAGCTTCACTGAGCCTTGCATTACCAGCCCATCAAGTTCACCCATCATAGCACGCGCTCAACGAAGCGCCGCGCAACATCGCTATTCCTTCTTGCACCAAACATATCAGGAGCTCTGCGTGAACAGCAACTCTCAAGAGGCTCACCCTTGTCCTCTTCCCGAAGCTTCGCTGCCTCGTTACATCCCGCTTTTCGACATCACGAGCCACTATAACAGGTCATCGCCATGCGGTCAGGAGTGCGAAGCACAGTCGACAGGCTCGACAGGCCAAGTGCCTACTACCAGAGCAGGGTCCGTTATCTCTGAGTAATTCGTTCCGCATTTATTGAGCTCACAATTGTCCGCACAGAACAAGCGCAGACGCGATCACGATGACGAGGGTCAAGACCGACCCGCCGAGCCTCAAGTTGATCCCCTCGCCAATGCGACGACGCTTTACGTCGGCAACCTGTGAGCGCTGCATTCCTCGCCCCTCCTTGGTCTAAAATCCATTGTACCTTACCACCATTTGCTAACGCCGGCTGTCTTCTCGCAGTTCTTTCTACACAACCGAAGAACAAGTCTATGAGCTTTTCTCCAAATGCGGCGAGATAAAACGCCTTGTCATGGGCCTCGACCGGTTCAACAAGACCCCCTGCGGCTTCTGCTTCGTCGAATACTACTCCCACCAGGACGCCCTCGACTGCATGAAGTATATTGGCGGCACGAAGCTCGACGAGCGTGTCATCAGAACTGATCTCGACCCGGGCTTCGAGGAGGGCAGGCAATACGGCCGTGGCAAGTCCGGCGGTCAAGTCAGAGACGAATACCGGGAGGACTTCGACGAGGGCCGCGGTGGGCTCGGCAGGGCGATCCAGTCGGAGCGCCTTCAGGAGTACGACAGTGAGGGTAGGTTTACGAGGTGAAAAAAGCTACTGCTTTGGGGAAAATTTGATTTGGAGGAATTTTAGCATGATGTACACAGAACATGCATACGCGCACGAGCGCCGGAAGGATCAAATTAGGGCTTTAATAGAGACGCGGTATGTTACGGCGGGAATTTTAGCATCTAGGTTCCCTTTCTCGCTCATATCACATGAGCCTCCTGATGTATTCTAGTATAACGCTATACCACCATCAGCCTGTCCCAAGACTCCAGCATGCGCAATAGTCAAAACAAGGTGTTGTACAAGTGATTCAAACAAGGCGACGCCCATGCTCGTCGCTAAACTGCCGTGTAGGATGACTCCAGTTCGTAAATGCCGTCCACCTTAGAAACCAGGAGGGTTGATTCTTTGCGAGACCCTTGTCCACTTCGGCAGTTCTAGATTCCATGATTAGTATCCAAGCATGTACCGAGTCCAGCGACGATTGGCTTGTGAAGCCTGCACCAATTGCTGGACACAAGAGCAGCGGAGACTCACTGTGAATGCCCTTTCGGTAGCGCTTCGCCGTCCGGCTGAACATGGTGTATTTGTCTCGTGGCAGCATTTCCGCCTCGGTCGGCATCTCGGCCTTCCACCGCTCGAGCGACTCAAGCGTCTGTCCCTTCTTTGCGAGCGCGGCGTCGAGCGTCGCAACCACATCATCCACAGCCCTCAAGCGCAGGCGCTGACGCCTCTTCTGAAACTTGGACAGCCTCCATGGGATCTTCCACAGCAGACCGCCCGATAGTGGGTTGGTGATGCGGAATGGGCCGAACATGATGTCTATTTAGCAGGAAGACACGCTACTTGCTATCGGCGGTAGAGTGTTCGAGTGCGATTGGAGGTTGGCAGGACCGTGTGCCGCTTCGTTTGTTCTTTTCGCTCGTTCGTTCGTCCCGTTCCCGCGGCGAACTTTTTTGGAGTGGACTTGGGCGAGAGCTTTCGGGCGGGTGGTTTTGGAGGAAGTGGAGCGGAATATTGCAACCCCCGGTACTGCGACTGGCTAATAGATGCAGGTACCTGCACCAAGCCAGCCGAAAGAGACACCAGCAAGTACCACATCACAGGTACAGCGATAGCGAAAGAGAACCCGGTCCCTTCAACCACCAAAAGCCCTCCCTCCTCCCAAGCGCAGCCTCCAAGCTCGCCAACACTAAGCACAAGGCACTTTGGTCGCGAAAGGCTTGGGCTTTGGTTCCATCCGCTCACATCCTCTTCGCCTCCCTGTCGCGAATGAGCGAAGCTACACGATGAGTTACTATTTCGCCATTGTCGGCACCCAGGACAACCCGCTCTTCGAGTACGAGTTCGGCACTTCAAAGCAGGGCGGCGATGGACAGTCGCGCTTCACCGAGCAGGTCAGGCACCTGAATCAGTTTATTCTGCATTCAAGTCTGGATATTGTCGAGGAGGTGCAGTGGTCTCATGGGCAAATGTGAGTCCCTCTATCCAGGATATATGTGCCCCTCTTGCTGGACGGATGATCGCCAGACGTGCTATCCATGGACGAAGTATGCCAGGCAATGCTGATATTGCTTGTTTGCCCCATCAAACAGGTACCTGAAGTGCATCGACAAATTCTTCAACAATTACATCTCGTGTTTTGTTACGGGCGGAAACGTAAAGTTCCTTCTACTCCATCAGCCTCCTGTCTCGTCTACCTCGTCGCGATCCTCGACCGCCGTCGGCGCGAATCCTACGAGCCCAGCGACAGAGGAAGCAATCAAAATGTTCTTCACAGAGGTGTACGATAACTGGGTCAAGGCAATCATGAGCCCCTTCTACCGAGCAAATATGGAGGTCAAGAGTCCTATATTCAGGGCCAGGGTGGCAGCGGCAGGGCGCAAATACTTGTAGCATAGTTTAGCGATACCATTTGTTTAATGTACAGTGCCACAATCACAGTGATTTCTACAGCTTCAGACACTCAAGCGTGCACAAAAGTCAGAGTCGCGAAAACGTGTTCAATGCAAGCAAGTTCAACTGGTATTCATGTCTGAGGTCGTCTACCTTGACGCCTATTATCGTGACCCATCCCCAACGCCGCAATCAAATACAAGATATGCCATGGCATACCATGACAACAGACCAAATATGCCCAAGCTCCCCAGTGATATCGAGAAAATGTTTAACCACCGAAACCGTACAGGGTGCGGCCCTGGCGCTTCAGAGCATAGACAACGTCCAGCGAGGTGACGGTCTTGCGCTTGGCGTGCTCAGTGTAGGTGACGGCGTCACGGATCACTCCCTCGAGGAAGGTCTTGAGAACGGTACGGGTCTCCTCGTAGATCACTAAAGTAGATGGGTTAGTATCATCGATGATATGCCTTGAAACTGGAGCGACTTACTAGCAGAAATACGCTTGACACCACCACGACGAGCGAGACGTCGGATAGCGGGCTTGGTAATACCCTGAATGTTGTCACGAAGAATCTTGCGGTGACGCTTGGCACCACCCTTGCCGAGGCCCTTGCCACCCTTGCCGCCTAAGGAGACGAATTAGCATTGCAGTTTACCATGAAATAACGCGTCGGTCGCGAGCGCAACTGGGTAGAAGAGCCGACACGACGCGTAAAGAAATTATTACTTACGTCCAGTCATGATGGATTAGTTGTGAAAGAAAGCGTAATGTGGGAGAATGTAGCGATGTCGCGTTGGCTGAAAATGACGTTGTTGTAGACGTGTTTTGCAGTGAGCGGATATGAAGAGGGAGAGAAAGGGGAAAGGCCTCGATGCGGGGAGGGCGAGGGGATAGGAAAATAAATACGTTGGTCGCGCAATCAGCACACGCGCAGCAAATCAGTAAGTGCAGCTAATCCAATTCTGGGGGCGGCTGCTGGAGCGCGATACATTAGCCAATGCTGCCTGCTTGCGGTGCTGGGCAGGTACCTACCTTAGCTCTGCTGATTGCCGCATCAAAGGGGGGGGGGCAGCTGCGGTACCTACAGTACCTTGCCGCAGAGCGCGTGGGTGGGTCGTGAACCCGATTGTGGGAAAATGGCACCTGTTGTTCCCTTATTTTTCGAAATAGGGAACTGCATCTTATTTTTCCTGGCCGCTCATTTGCTAGTTATTAGCGTTGTTTCCATTTTCTGAACCCAGAGGGAAAAATACATTTTCGGTTAGCGCCGTTCCAGCCGGATGGTCCGAGCGTCTGGCTACGGTGATGCGCAGACATGGAGTGGCGCGTCATTCGGTCGCGATGCTGCCTCGACTCCCAGGATGAAGATTCTTCCACTCCGCGAGCACGTTCTTAAAGTGTTAGACAAATGGTATCTAGGTACGGTAAGTACTATGTTGATTCAATTCCCTGTATGGAGTAGATGTACCATGTTTGTAGGTGTATTCACGTAAAGCAACACTTGAACACAAATCATCGTAGCTCGCGTCCAGCTACAGTGAACTGAAGAATCGCCAACAACACAATTAGCTTCAGCCAGACTCATTTGGTGCCAGTCCCTTCTAGGACCAGGCAAGTTTCATGTTTACTATACACTACTGCCATAGCACGAGGTATATCATGGGTCGCCAGCCGCCTCGTCTACTAAGGTATCCTAGCTGTCGGTTCCTGATTTACAAATCCAGCTTATCCCGTGGTCCTAAAACGCCGATGCCATGCAACATGCTATCGTATAGTCGCTTGGGAATGTCCAACTCCTATCCCTGGATCCTTGTCACTACCAAATCCCACGAATCTTCCTCAAAGCCGGAACGTACACGTACCCTCCAACGCCGTGAGCAGCAGCATACTGCAATAGGTCTTGCCGAAGCGGGCAGGTTGTCAAGCTTCATCATGGCCGTCAAAGGCAACTTGAGAGCTCATGTCGTCATGCCATCATTGAATCTTCCATCTCTACATCGTCCTCGAAACTTTCAATTGCGCCCTTGATCTTGGGCCCGGCCTAAGCGTTGGTTAGCATATTGTGCCACATGAGCGCAGGTCAAGGGAAGCTTTGCAAGTACCTTTGGATCCAAAGCAAGAGCAATGGTGAAATGGCGCACGGCTAGCTGCCGTTCGTTCATGCTCCTATACAAGGTCCCAAGAAGAAAATGCACCGTTCCCTCATCCGGTGCCAGGTCTTTCAGTATCATTAATTCCCTCTGAGCAGCCTCGACCTGGCCCACCGCCAGAAGGGCTCGCGCTTTCTTGTACCTGGTCTGGGCAGCCTTCGGCGCCAGTTCGACAGCTTTGCTGTAAGCCTGCAATGCAGGCATGATTTGTTTCTGTTTCTCGAGCACTGCACCAATACAGCAAATAAGCACTGCGTTATTGGGGTTAATACACCGCGCCGCATGGAAATGCGTGTAAGCTTTCTCATACGCTCCCAGGCGCTCCTGAACCCTTCCGATACCATAGTAGGCGTTGTAATGACGGCGATCGGCCGAAATGGCTTGTCGATATGCAGTAAGAGCTTTCTCATACTCTTCGTTAGTCACATGCTCGTGCCCTTGCAAAGTGAAAGCATATGCAAAAGTCGGATCCAGTTGAGTTGCTCGCTTGAAACAACGCAGGGCTTGCTCGTGGTCCCTTGCCAATGACCATGCATTGCCCAAGGCACACCACGCCTGTGGTGAGTGCCAAGCTGCGTCAACAAGCTCGTGGGCTAGGAAGGACAGGTCTGTCGCCCGCTTTAGGTGCCATAGCACGGTTGAGTAAACTTCCATGTCCTCCAAGCGCGATGGCGCCTGCACACGCATCTTCCTGAAAAACTTTTCAGCCTCCGCATATGAGGCTCGCTCGTAGTGGGCTCGGCCCATCTGTGCCAATACCCACGGGGTGTTCTGCTGTGACGGCGGCACAGCACTGAACGATTGGAGGGATTCCTGGCACTGGTAACGTGACAATTGATAATATCCGTTACCAAGCTTCTTCAGCAGATCAAGTGTCCATTTTAATGTTTCCTCCAGCCTTGCCATATTCACCTCGACTGATTTCGTCGCGGTAGGCTGTATGGAGGGCTCTTTGATCCTGGCAATCTCTCCATGATCGACATCTCCATTAACACCTTCTACTGGCTTCCTGTTGCCGCTGACAACGCGGCCGACGTTCGATCCACTGGAGCCAGGTCTGATGATGCGCGAGATCTGGGGTCTAGCTTTCTTCAACTCACGCCCAGTCGAGGGACCAATGGTTGCAGCGCCAGAATTTGCCTTTGAGAGGGAGGGTTTGAACATGTTCAGCCTTGCGCTTCTACGAGCCGTAGGCTCCTCAGTATTCGTGGAACGTGGAACGGGGTGCCCAGAGACGGTCCGTTTTCTCTCAACTGCTGGCGCAGATGATCTGGCTGCGCCACTCGTGGCATTCGATGCTTCTGACATGATTTCAACGGGTGAATCGGCACCCTGTGTCTTTTCCTGCGTCCTGAGATTCTTCCTGGTTCCAAGACGATAATTCATTCGCGGCGGCGCCTCCAGTCCCGTATCCATGCTCTGCAAATTTCGAACTTTCCGCGGTGGTGCTTGGGGGGGATCTTGCGGATGGGGAGCACGCGGCGCCATAGCGTTTGTCGGGATTGCACCAGTGGGCGTTTCCTGCCCGTCCGAGCCCGGTTGGCTGTTGATGGAAGATGCGAGCCTCAACCTAGCTGCCTGGACCTTTGACATTAAGTCGCCCTCGTTGACGTCCACCATAACGTCCATTACAGTTTCATCCACGTCTTTATTCGGCAAGTTCACGCTGAAGGGGTCGATGCCAAGATCTGTGGTCGGTTGTCTCAACAATGCCTTCTTGCTAAGAGGATCCGGGGGGTTCGAACCGTTCTCTTTCAAATCCGTAATGGCCTGCGCCATGTCGCCATTGAAGCTTTGTATCAAAGTTTCGGAGGATCTGAATATATTGGGTACGCGTACATTAACGCCCATGTCGCAGAGTGCCGTAAATGCATCCCAGGTGAATGGATTAAGTTTCAAAGCTTCCTCGAAACTATTAATGGCCTTCTTCTTGTCGTCGAAAGCACGGTACAGCTTTCCCAGCAGACACAGTACAGCAGACGCATCAGGGCCACCTGTTCGCGAATTTGCGCTGTGCTTGCCGAGACTATTTTCTTGGGACCATAGGCCCCTGGATTTCTCTAGTGCCGAAATGCCATCTTTGTACCGTTCGAGGGCTAGGCAGGCTTGTGCAAAGACCCAAGCACACCCTATGTGCGTCCCACGATAACCCAGTGGCTTGCTGACGTCGTAGGCGGATCGAAAGTCGCGAAGCCGGAAGTGGCACAGAGCGTACAGGTAGGCGGCGTCGGTCGACTTGGGATCGTGCGCAACGAATCGTTCGGCAAAAAACAGAGCGTTGTCGTATGAGGAATTGTCTAGGTGGTAGTAAATGACCTGCCGCAGCATTACTCCCACGCCTGCGGGAGTCGGCGCCATATTGGGAAACTTCGTCTGGGTGAGAGTTGTATCCGCGTGCCGCCTGGTAGGAGTTGCCCCTAGTTGCTATATGCAGGCCATGGAAGTGAAAGAGCAAGTATCGGACGGAAGAGAGCGATGGATCGCGGACTGCTACAATTTCCGCAGGTCAGGAGAGCAACTCTTCAAGTACCTGCAATAATATCGTGAAGCATAAGTCGTGTCGTGAATAGTCGAGATAGACGCCGCAACCAGAAAAAAAACAAAGCCGTTGCTTGGTAGCGTGAATGGTTCAATTAAGAGTCGGCGAGTGCAGAAGCAGGAGGAAAGTATGTCATGGGAGAAAGTTTGGAAATGTCAACGAAGCAAAGCTCTGGTACGCTGGGAGGAGCTCTAAGCCAGGGCCGCGATAACGGTGAATGCTCTTTTGCGATAGTCCCCAGAGTTCGTGAATGAGATGGTGGGTCCTAGCGAACGTGGGCGTGAACAGACGGTTGCGGCGGCATGGAAGATGTCGAAGGAGAATTAGAGGGCGGTGGCCACGGAGCGAGGAACTTGTTTCAGTCCCAGCAACAGTCGCATGGTCGTCGTCCCGACTTCGCGGCAAGGGTTGGCAAGCAGTCGCAGTGTCGTCTTTGTTAAAGAAAAAAGAGAGGGATGATTTAAGGTGGTGGTGGTGGTGGTGGTGGTGGTGACAGCGGCCTCTGGAGGCGCGCAGCTTGTTGTGGTTGGCGCTGCCTGCAGGTGCTGCCCAGACCCTTGATTGGACAGGCACTGCGCCCTGGTTTCGCCGAGCAACCAAGAGCCAGCAACGCCCATTAACGCCAAAGATGCCGTGCAGGGACGGTAGGTAAGGCCAGGTACGTCCCCCCTCGTACCTTGGAAGCTCCACACAATTTAGACGCCCACAACTCAACGCCACGCCCAATAACCCACGCACTTCTGACATCAACGGAACCCAAGCGCCAGGCCCGTTGCTCGTGACACTCGCAGCCCGGAACCATTCAAAACCGCATAGCAGCTATTCATTGTCCATTGCGTCTTCTTTCCTCAATAGGAAAACATCAGCCACTTTACTTTCCATCATGGCTCAAAAGGCAAAGAAGGATCGTGCCAAATCCAATGCGGCGGCTCTCAACAACCTCCACATCGGCACCGCCGTGGTTCATCTCTTCTTCCTGCTTTTTCGCTTCCTCTTCCGCTCGCGCTCCCTGCTTGCTTACGGCCTGCTATCTGCGCCAAGCTTTATTTGCGAGTACATACTCGAAACCTCGGGAAGGCCCAAGTATGACGCCACGACCAAAGCTCTCAGGAGCTCAGGTGAAGACTTGGCCGCTCAGGGTCTGACTGAGTACATGTTTGATGTCATATGGGTCACCTGGGCTTCGATTTTCGCTGTCATCCTATTTGGAAATTGGGGCTGGCTACTCTGGGCTATTGTTCCCGGTTACGGCTTGTACCTTGGCTCCGGACTCTTCGGCATGGGCAAGAACGCGCTGGCTCAGATGCAGGGTGGTTCTGCAGAAGGCGACGCAGCAGTTCCTCAGGGTAACCGCCGATCCCGCCGTGCTGCATAAGGCATCTAAACGATAAGTTGTCTATTGCGAACGTCTCGCTACTGGTCTCTTTTTGGGCGCTCCCCAGTCCAGCGCTCCAAAATATCGTCGTCAACGTCACGCACCAAGACATGAACATGCTCAAGCGTCCGGACACTCTGCAAAGAGACCCAGTTCTTGAACCACATGACCCGGTCCTCCCCGCCTTGCCCCAGCACGTCAACGAAATATCTCTTGACAAAACTGTCCACGAGAGCTCTGCTCTCGGGCGTCAGGTCTCCGTTTACATTATCTACGGGGATTCCAGTGCGGGACCACACTACCAGGTGTGTGATGTTTGGTTCCAACCCGTAGGGCCAGTCGTTGAGCAGGACGTGGTAGTCTGTCGGGTCGGCGAATGCAATCGACGAGGCGACACTGAAAGGTGGCCAACCCCAAGAACTAGGCAGCCGCTTGGCAAGAATATACTGTGTCATAGAACCGTACTCAGCCTTAATCTCCGTGGTCCATTTTATATATCGGCGTAGATCTGAAGGTTTCCGCTTGAGAACTGATAAATTGTTTGTTGCTATAGCCAGGTGTTAGTGAGTCCTTGGAACGTGCCCATCTGGGAACTCACCGATAATGGTCTTTAATTCCTCCCAACCATGTTTCTGAAACTCCTCGTCCGTCTGTGACAGAACCCACTTGTCTACCTCGGTTAGTGGGAACGGAGCTTCGCTGATTGATTTGTTGACAGATGCAGCGTCTCCCATCGTAGAGGTTTGTTGCGTGGTGATGTTACGGCTCGGATAGTGTATGTGAAATATGCTCGCCAACCTTTGGATCAACAGACTTGGCTATAAGTTTATTTCTGTTAAATAATGCACACGGATATGTTTGGGTCTCGCCCAATATTGTAGCCGGAGAAGCCATACCGAGGTAGCTACGTGGCACAGAGTGTTGTTGAGAGGGCCAATCCCGGTGCAGAGGAGTCGGAGGGCGCTACTCCTTGATCAGCCAACGTCACCAATATTTCGCAGCTCACACAAACCGTCGTGATGGCCTTTGTTATACCCAGAGGTATACGGCAGGCGTTCAAGTGAATTCTCTCTGGTTTCCACGACCGCAGCCCATGGCGGCATATTTTGGCGGTCAGATCGCATTTAAGAAACCGCCCGCCCTCGGTGGGTACGTGTCGGAGCCCCGCATGCACCACCAGTAGCTTAGTACCGCCAGTCCGTCGTTGCATGATGACGCACCTCGACGGCCAACTAGGGGACTGTCAACCCCAAGAGCAGCATGCGTTCCTACTTGAATCGATCTCTCCATATGCATCATTGGTCGATACCTCCGAGTGCTGCAGCCCCCTTGAGCATATCGTGCTACGATCATCAGGATCACATCTGATCAAAGGGCCAATTGGACTCAGCAACGTGACGGGCCTGCAGGTTCACACGCCATGATAGCGGTTGTTTAGAACTCAAGGCACCATGATTCTCGGCCCCGTTTCTCTCGTTGACTGTCTTATCTTCTTGCTCTTCTTGATACCGCAGCTTTTGCTCCAAGCCGGCTTACTTGCCACGCTCAGAGCTGCCATACCTGCACTACCATATCTCTGTAAGTCATTGGCTTGTGGCAATGATGACATCAAGCGTCTCCTAACCACCTTGCAATGCAAATCACAGTTATACAGCTTCCAATTCAATTTGTACATGAACGATTCTTCACGCCAACAAGATCGCAATCCTTGTTTGTACGCCAATCTTCCATCTTTGAGGACATCGTCATTCGCTGTGTTCGCTATGCATTCAGAAACATCCCCACAGATGTTGGGAGAGTGTTCTTCTCTCGTCAAGTCGCTTTACCATTTGCCCGATGGCGCATGCTGCGGCACGGCTTTGTAAAAAGCCCCGTTTATTGGCGAGAGCACTCGCAAGGCGAGGTATGTCTGCCCATGACGAACAATGATGATGAATCTTGCTGCTAAAGAGATACAAGGGTTCTTCGCATTTTAAGGGTGTTTGGATTATGCACAAGCCCGAGCAACCCCCTGACATAGTTATATTTTACGCGCACGGTAAGATTATGCCCACCGACCTCCCTATCTCTGTCTTTAGCACTTACCAGCAATCAGGAGGAGGATTTGCGCTCGGTTCATGCTTCTTCTACCTGGAATTTCTCCTGGCCTGGCATCACCTGCTTCTCAACTCCGGCTACAAGAACCCGGCTATCTTCGCACTTGAATACACCTTGGCGCCAGATGATGTATATCCGAAGCAGATCCAGGAGACTCTCCACGGTTATGAACACGCCCTAGATGTAGCCAAGGATGCCTCTAGAGTCTGTGTGGCCGGCGATTCAGCAGGCGCTACTCTCATCCTCAGTTTGCTACAGGAGCTGGGTGCCCAGCCTGATAATCAGAAGCAAAAGGGTGCTCGCGCAGAGGTCAAAGGTGGGCTGACGGAGCCACAGCCACCATCTCTTCCTTTGCCGAATCTAGCCGTATTGATATCACCGTGGGTCACACTTGTGACCAACCTACACCGGGCATCGCGCATCGACTATTTGGATCGCCAGACTTTGTGGACTTATGCTCATGAATACGCTGGCGACAAGATGCTCTATCAACACCCGGCATCACCAGGGAGCTGCGAGGACGGTGAACTATGGAAGGCTGCGAGTCCGCGTCACGGCTACTTCATCACCTACGGTGAAGAAGAAGTGTTTGCACCCGACATTCGGAACTTTTTAAAGCGGCAAATTGAGTTGGGTGTCAGCACAGAGTGGCTTGAATTTCGTGGCGAGGTCCACGCGTGGCCAGTCGCGTCCCTCTTCCTGTCGGACTCGAAAGAAAAGCGGATGCAAGGCCTAGAAGCTATTATGGCAGAGGTTAGAAAGCGATTCGACAAGAAACCAACACCAAAAGTCAGAAAGGGGTAATCAGATTAGATCAAGTAGGTAATCACAGCAAGCCCATAGAAAATGAATCTGGACCCAGAGTCGTATCGCTCGGTTCCGTCATCATTGAACTCGCTCAGGATTAAAAGCTCTGATTGATTATCATCATGCAAAGGAGTGTGCTAAACGTGTAATGGAAGTTCCATAAAGGGTGATCATACGTGCCTTAATGTCGTGGATCGGGACAGAGTGGCAATGGTGTTTCAAATCCCATTGAAGCGGGCAAGGCTGTGATGCTGTTGTCGTGATACACGAGTACTCGAGTCTCACCTATCTCCCACACACGAAATGAGCGTGCAACTGCATGGTCGTACGTAGGACTCAGCAGCGGAGAGGCATGGCCCGGTCGCTGGTACCACCGGAAGATGCCGTGTGTCCCAAAGATGTACAGTAACAGATACCTTGCGCGATTGAAGCTGAGGCGGTCGGTGCCGTCGGCCTGCAGTGGTAAGTCGGGGCAGGTTCAAGGTAAGCTTTCGGTACAGTAGGGGCAGTCTGCAAGCTTTGTCCAATAGATTGAACTGTGCAACGCCGACCACCGGCTGCCTCACCTTGGCTCAAGGTTAAAAGCCTACGCCTGCCGATGCAGGTAATGAGGCTGGCAGGCAATCAACGACCGCGTCCCCAAAAGGGATAATATACCAATGCTTACCCGCGCCGCGGGTAGAATCACAAGATATCGACAGCTTATGGGTGATGGACGAATGGCATTTTGGCGTGCGGAAGTAAGCGACACGGCCATTATGCTTCTGTCCCCTGGCCGTCATAACGTGACAAGACGGTAAAATCCCCTCTCAGGCAGAACCAGTCATTTCAAGACAGTGCTGCTGAGGTTGGGCAAGGGGTGTGAGAACACGGTGACGGGCGCTGTCCAATTAGGGCCACCGTTACTCCATGGCTCCCCCCTTGGTCCGAGCTGGCTCATCACACAGCTCAACAGGACGTGCATATAAACGGCCGGCATTCCCTCGCCCGCACCAGCAGCTTGGCCTGGGCTGGCTGGAACCACGCGAACCCCCGCTCTCCCCCCCCTTCCCGCTTACCCACGGACCTCCGGCCCCAAATGCGTACACGGTGAGCGCCCAATCAAGTCGTCATTGGATCCCGCAACGAGCATAGTTCATCTGTCTCCGGTCGTCTCTCCCACACTGTTGGCTCCTTCGTTGGCCCTCGGTATTTCATCCCTGCTCCCCGAGTGTGTGGTCTCTTGTTTCTCGTCTCCGGATGCTCATCGCCGAGCTGCAACCACCAAACATTCCCAAGAAGATCCACCGGTGCATTGCGGCCGGCGGTGTTCGTGAACAGCTTCTGTCACTTAGACACTGGCCACAGTGACGCTGTTCCATTCCGATTCACTCCGGAGGGCAGTGTAACAGTGTCACTCACAGTGGCCACATCCTTTTGACTGATTTAGAGGCACTGGGGCCTTGAAGGTTTGCTGGCACATTGCGCAAGCACCTGACAGCGTCTTGCTGAGAGGGTCGCACAATCCGCCAAACGACCTGGATCAGCTCACATTCTCGTGCGCAAGCAACCAGCAGGTCCTCGGTCGACTAGGCTGCAGTTCGAAATAAAAACCAGGAAGCATTCACAGGCCTCCAAGGAACAATTTATCTCGACCATAATCCTATGCGCATCCGGTCGAGCAAAGGAGACACCGACTGACACCATACCCAAGGACTGGATCACAAAGGCCCAGCAGCGCTTGGAAAAATCGAAAACATCGAAGACGGCCCCTCCCACCCCCGAATCGCTGACTAACAGCAAATTAACTGAGGGATCCCTTGTTGAACGCGCAAATTGACCTCTGCCGCTGCTACCAACCATTGGGTCCCGCAATTCCATTCTCACCGTACCGTTCCAATCAACAAAGTACCCCACCATACAAAATGCCGGCGGACAATACCTCAAACTACGCCCCCAAGTCGCCGGACCTGTCGTCCTTTTACTCGGCGAGACCCACCCAACCCGCACCGCAGCAGTTCCATGCACCACCGAACAGCCACAACACCCACGCCAGAGCCTCTGAATATAAATTAGAGCATCCTGCCTCCGACTTCGCCTACGCTCCTCCCTACGCTCCCCTGCCGCCTCAAACCTCTATTCATGATCAGCGCCACGAGCCAGACTTTCATCTGACCTCACATCAACAACATCAGTATCTGCAAGCGCATCCAGGCCAGAGTCCATCCCCACAGAAAGCGGCGTACGGTGCGCAGCCCGCCTTGTTCGCGCCGCCAGCCTACGCGCATCAGTTCCCACCTCAAGCCCAATATTCTGCGGGCATTTACGCTCAACCCTACGCGTCAGGGCCACCTGAGGCATTACCCATCACGCACGCACAACCGCACTCAACTATAGAAATGCCACCACGAAAGGCAGCCGCGCCGCCGCCGGCGGCACCCTACATCGATCCTTCTCCCGTCAAGACCAAGTTCCCGACCGCAAGAATCAAGAGGATTATGCAAGCAGATGAGGAGGTAGGCAAGGTGGCCCAGCAGACCCCCATCGCCGTCGGCAAGGCTTTGGAGATGTTCATGGTTCAGCTTGTGTCGAAGAGCGCCGACGTGGCAAAGGAGAAGGGGTCCAAAAGAGTCACAGCACAGATGCTCAAGCAAGTTGTCGAGACAGATGACCAGTGGGACTTTCTGCGGGACATTGTTGGACGTGTTGAGCAGGAAAAGGAGGGCAGCAAAGCCAAGGCCAAGACGGAGAGCGAGAGTGAGGAGGAGGCTTCAGAACCCAAGAAGAAAGGGCGTGGCGGCAGGAGGAAGAAGGCCTAGCTCACCGGGCTAATTACTTGATGGTCCAGTCGCGTCAGTCAAGCCTCATGATGCAAATGAATGAAGAGAACGGGAAGGAATGGCGTTTCTAGGTTAGCATTTATTGGCGTTGGGGTGGAGGAGAGAAACGCGTTAATTCAGCGTAATGCACATCATTGGTTTTCTTATGGATTCATTGCTACCTTAGCGACTGGTGTTAACTGTCGAGGATACGGTGTTCCAGAGATGATTCTACATCTAATCACCTCAACTTGGAATGAACACATTGAATGTGACGTCAAGTTCGCGCCCCATCCAAAGCATAAAACCGGATCTTGCTTCATACACCATCCTGCCTATCACGGTATGTATATCACTGTTTTCTTCTTTCCACCTGTTTGTGGTCGTTTGCGTTCAACCATGCCAGTTCATCTTGTAATGCCTTGAGATAGGTACTTGAAAGTACTCCCTACTACTTACCGTACCTTGTGTAGTACAAGAGAGGAAATTCAGACTGCTACTTGCAGGCCACGTGGTCCGGTTGCGACATCAAAATGACACGGATCTAAACACCTCATACGGCGCCAATGTGTAAATATCGCAGGTCAGGAAGTACTTGTGTGCTATCAAATGCAAGGGCTTGTATTCGACCGAGATTGTATGATACCCTATGGGCTTTCATACTCATACGCAGTGATCGAAACATAGATTGTTTCTCCTATGGTCTCCCAAGCAGGCACACATGAAGTTTCCAGCCGAGCCCTGTCTTGGAAATGTGCGTTCTGGGACATCTAAGGTAGTCAAGCCAGAGTTAGCAAGGCTAGCACGCATACTTGGCTAAATCAAGACTTTCACAAAAGGATTCTGGAAGGTATCATCCGCGGCACATGATCCTACTTCGTGGTCCCTGGCTCCAGTGCGAGCGGCTCCGGTTCCGCATTGCAAGAGATCAAGACTTGAAGCAGTTGAACACATCCAGCATCAAGCACCCCGAGAGCCTGGATGTCTAGCCGCAATACAGGAAGCCTTCGAGGACTTGTACCTACCTTAGCTTACCACACTTTCTACCTTGCCATTTAGACTACCTACCCGAGGTACCTACTTGTAGTGATTCAATATCCTTCGAGCAGCTAGGGGGTCGGTGAGGTTAGAGGCGGTGACCAAGTAGCTTGCACAAGGCAGACGTCCTGGAAGCTCTCATGAGGCCGGTAAGGGAAGATACATCCTGGGGGGGGCTCAGCTACAGCACATGGATACTTAGCATAAGGTGAGTGTGGTACTTACTCCTAGATTGCACTCTTTATTCCAAAGATCTTATCCTTACCACAGAAATTGATTCTAGTTCTACCAAAAAGGTCCAGTACAATTTATCAGGTATCGTTAGCAGCTCTACCGCTATTGCAAAGTCTAGCTTCAATGGGTAATGGTAGTTGTTATTCTGAAAGTTGAGCGGTATTCTGATCCCCCACTGTATTCCATGGGAGTACCTTACCACAAACCTACCTGCCTGAGCTATAGAGGTTAAATCAGACGCTCACTAATCGACACCAGAAACATCAGGCACTAAAGGCGGGCCCCCCCTGTAGTCCACTAAGGTAATGGGGGGGCCATGCCGAGAAAGTGCCAGGTCAGGACAAGTCGACTTCCAAACCCCGTTCGTCCCGCCCATACTTGAATAATCCGACCCATCCAAGCTGATTCGCAAACGCCCATCGCAAACCCCCTTGCTTGCTGCCAGCTTTCCCCTCGACCATGCAAAGCACTCTCTCTGCTACCATCTTTCTCGTCTAAAGCTAAATGAGGCATTGCCAATCGTCCCTCGTCGCTCGCTCGTCGCCCGCGTAACCCAATGTCGTGGGACCTGCTGCAAAGATTCCTCGAATCCGACGTCTTTAATTCGAACCCCTTTCTCTCCGTCTCCTACCTTTCGTGAGTCTCCGTCCTCTCTCTTGGCTTGCGCGCCTTGCCGCTCGCATACATATCGTCGCCTGTCGAGCGCATTGCGTTTGCTAATGCCCTGCCTTGCTTCTCTCTGCCAGTCGCTACGCCGATCATGTTGGAATTCACTACGTCCTATGCAACAAGTTGCGGCAGTTTCCCTACGAAGACATCGAATTCTTCCTGCCGCAGCTATGTCACCTCATAATAAGCGTCGACAACGAGTCAATGGCTCTCGAGGAGTTTCTTTTGGATCTCTGCGAAGAGTCCGTGAGCGCCGCGTTATTGGTACGTGTTACTTGAAGGGGGGGGTTCCTCCGCACTCAGGAGATGCTAATTGAGAGCTTGGCTCCACCAGACATTCTGGCTGTTCCAGACATACCTACACGACCTCGCAGCGAACCCTCAGTCCGGTGCCTTTCAAACTTGTCGTCGAGTCTATAACAAAGTACAGCATGTTGTCTTTGGATTGGCAGATGCTGGGCGCCACGAGAAGATCAAGGAGAATGTCCTTCCAGTCACTGTTCTGTCGAGCTTCGTCCTAGCCAGCGTTGCCTTGCCGATGATACCCCAGTGGGCTGGACCTCTGGCTGTAGCCCAGGCTCGGAAACCGCAGCCAGCTGAAATCGAAGCGCCGCCTGAGATGAAGGAGTTTTCTAAGCCTACAAGGGCCCATACTGTCAATGCAGTTACGACTAAATCAAAGCGGGCTAAGGACGTCCGAACATCGAGCGCCTCGCACGGCAAGGACTCGCTGGAGCCACGACAGCATACACCTCGCTCCAGCAGCCATACGTCGCTACGGTCCCCGAGCCCGAGACCCAAACCCACTCACGAGACAACTCGACCCTCGGCCTTGGAGCTCAAATCACTCGAGGCCAGGCTCAGCTCCGCATCGCTACCACTCCCATCACCTCGAATGGTGACACGGCCAGCTACGCCAGTCTCGGCGACCATGGCACCGCGACCAGGAGAAAGCTTGAATCGAAGACATTCGCACCATACCAAGGCCATCCTCGGCGGCAGTAACCTATCTACTGCGGAAAAGACCAGAATGCTAAGACAGAACTATTTTCGGTCCCAGACACAGTTCTTGACTGCTTTAGAAGGCATCTCCAACCGCCTGGTTATCGTGCCCAAACCCGCTAGACTAAGCGCACTTCGCGCCGAGTTGGCATTAGTGTCACAAGATTTGCCTGCAGAGGTCGACATACCGGTCATCTGTCCACCTACACTAGTCGATGGAGCGCCTGCAAAAAGCCGACATCATAGGATTGTTCGCCTAAATCCTGGCGAATCAACAGTTTTGAACAGCGCGGAGAAGGTCCCCTACCTTCTTATGGCTGAAGTGCTTCGTGATGACTTCTCCTTCGATCCTGATACCAACGATAATCAACGAGTTCTCAGTAACCTCTTAAATGAAAATGGAGGGTCCAGGCGCATGTTTGATATTTCGTCCGACACCCCTAGAGTAGCCCCTGTTGCCCCTGCTCCCGAACCGGTTATTGACAGTGTGTTTGAGCCAACTTCGGGAGATTTGGGAAGCTCTCCCATGTTGAGACCCTTTGACGAAGAACCTTCGACGAAATTCTCACCGAAAGTGTCGCCAGCCCACAACTCGCAACGTCTTTCGAGTGGTGCCACAACAACGTCCACAACACTGGAGGCCATGACACCAAGGACCTCAGGAGCATCCAATTCGGGATCAAACAGCCCTATTCCTGGCCGCAAGATGACCATCACCTTACCACGGACTGCTTCTGCAGACCAGCCGGACTTCTCCGCGCTGGCTACCCACATGCGTACAGCTTCTCAGATGCTCGCCCAGCTTGAAGCGACCAGCGGGAAGCGACCTCGACAGGAGGTCGCGGCGATCCGCGCCAAGATCATTGCGAGCATGCAAAGCATGGAAGAGCAGAGCTTCGATATGGATGACCAGGGCCCAACGTTCGACACCATCATTGCGAAGACCAATGCGGTTACTATCTCAGCAAGCAATCCGGACCTGGAAGAAGGAGCGCCAATCGATACGGCGGCTACGATCAATGCTAGCGCTGGAAGGGAGAGGATGGAGAACGACATCAAGACGGGTGGCGTGCAGCGTCGGGGCGATCGTGACGACCCTAGTGCGGCTGTCTTTGGAGAGGCCTGGGAAGCCAAGAAAGAACGTATCCGCAAGTCCTCGCCGTATGGCTGGATGAAGAACTGGGATCTGGTGAGCGTGATTGTGAAAACTGGGTCAGATCTTCGGCAAGAAGCCTTTGCCTGCCAACTCATTAGTGTCTGCCACAAGATCTGGGTCGATGCAGGGATCAACGTGTGGGTGAAGCTCATGCGTATGCTGGTGACAGGAGAATCCTGTGGGCTGATTGAAACAATCACCAATGGCGTGTCGCTTCATTCGTTGAAGCGTAGTCTCACTCTCGCTTCGATTGAATCAGGACAGAACCCCCGTCACCGGATTGCAACGTTGAAGGATCACTTTGTCAAAGCATTCGGACAAACAGACAGTGAACCGTATCGAGCGGGTGTTGAGGCTTTCAAGCGGTCGCTAGCTGCTTACAGCATCATTTCCTATGTGCTGCAGCTGAAGGATCGACACAATGGCAACATTCTTGTTGACAGTGAAGGGCACATGGTCCACATTGATTTTGGTTTCATGCTGTCCAACTCTCCTGGTGCGGTCGGGTTCGAAGCAGCTCCTTTCAAGTTGACCCACGAATACGTTGACGTTCTTGGCGGAGTAGGGTCCCAAGATTACGAGGACTACAAGAAGCTATGCAAGCAAGCTTTTCAGGGTAAGCTCCTTTTCATACTGCATCGATGCTTGTATGAGGACAGTATTTGCTAATCATTCATGAAGCACTTCGACGGTCTGCGGACAACATCATCGACTTGGTTGCAATGATGGGACGGGACTCGAAAATGCCATGTTTTGCCGTGGGTGTGGTCCAAACGACCAATGCGCTGAGGCAGCGCTTCCAGCTGCACCTCAGTGCCGACGAAGCAGAGCAGTTTGTCGAAAATGACTTGATTGCAAAGTCGTTCGGGAGTTACTACACTCGACTGTGAGTACCTTGTAAACACGGCATGAAACCCGGAAAGTCAAGCTAACATGCTATAAACAGATATGACACTTTCCAATACCGAACTCAGGGTATATATTAAGCCGCCTAAGAGGACCTATTCGGCGCTCGGCGCAGCAAAAAGACTACAAAGGGAAGAGGTCGACAGCATAAATGATCAACGGGTTGCATTTTGTGGCATCTTAAGCGGCGTTGGGGGGGCACCTAGAATCTAGCGGATGCGGCATAATGACACTGCCAGTTAGGCCACGAAGACTGCCTACGGTACGCAGTGACTCGAGAGAGAGAAAGACGGACTTGGTTGTGGGGACGATGCAGCTATGGCGTAGCTCTTCTTGTAGGCAGCAGGACGAGTAAAATGGATGAACGATTTGCGAGCGAAGGCAAGTTTGCTTGCCGCACTCAACCAAGATGATAAATGCCAATTTGGTCGCATTTGGACCTACATGGCGGAACCACAATGGCCAACGACTTCTAATTTATCGCAATGGTGGCAAGCGCCACATGGAGAAGATGTAGATATGCGATGCTTCAGATGACGCGTAATGTGATATCAGGGGAGGTCTCCAACTCGTCCGCCTTACGAGGAATTGCGTGACGAATCTGTACCGTACCAACCCCCACCCAGAAACACGATGATACAGTAGTTACATGAACGTTTCCATCCAGTCAACCAGGGACCGCTGAACTAGAATGAGAATTGATTTGTCCCCTACGATTGGCCATGAAGTATACGATGTTTCTCTCGGTTGCTCATAATAAGCCCTGCATTTTTTTGTAAAATAAAAATAAAAATAAAAAAATTTATTTAATAAATTAAATAAATTAATAATAAAAATCATATTAAAAAAA
>PXOD01000956.1:0-16931 GCA_003012165.1 Paramyrothecium roridum
TTGCCTACCTTATGAGGAGAAGTTGATTTCAGAGGGAGGGGAAAAAGACCACCGACTTTCTTCACTCAATGACTGGTCTCACCTTTCTATATCCCACCCACTCGAGCCATGTCATATCCCTTCCCCGCGGCATCTCGTCGACCCAGTCCTCTGTCTGTCTCGAACAAGGCTGTACTCAGGTCAGCTGCACGGGATTCGCTTCCCCTTTTGTGTAACGAGCAACAGCGAACAACATCCCCCCGTCTGCGGCATGGAGGGTTACAAGCAACGCTCACCAACAGATGAAGGCATTGGAGGGGGGGGGGGGAAAGGTCGAGAAGACTCTCCCCCCCCCCTTGCCCACACCCTTTCTGCAGCATCCTGTTACGGCTATTATCCCCATTCTTCCGACAAGGGGTCCCGGTAGCCGTCGACTCAAATAGTACAGTTTCCTAATAACACACGGATGGCCGTACCTTAAGTCGTTCGACCCGCCCATCACCAGAAGAAGCCACTCTCCCACCCCTCAGTCTATGATAGCCGACCATTTGCTAGTCCAGCGGCTGAAGCAAAGAGCTTCACCTGCTCTGCGGCTACTTAACACTCCGTGTATCTCGTCCGGTGAGAGCATACAAAGGCACAAGGGAACATCCGTCGGGTTTGTCTCACCAAGCACCTTAACCTTGTCAACTGTCCTTTAGCCTTAGCTCGGGTATGACCAAAGCGGCCGCTAGCGTCCTTGCAGGCTGTTGAGGATCGTCCGGGGGAGGTTAACCAGACGCCGACCATTTACAGTCTAACTCCCGAGGTACGGAAGGCCAGCAATCAATCAAGCGACCAGCTTACCCACCATTGCCGTTATCAATCTTCTACATCCCCACGTCTCATCCTCGCCGGAGAACTACGACGGGCTCCTTTGTCCATTCGTGCGCACTAGACGCAAAGCAACGCACCTCGACGCAACTGCATGTAGCTACGCGCCTGCGTCGCCGCCTCCGCACGCCGCCCAGCCCAAATCCACCCCTCCACATCTGGTTTGGCTAAACAGCCACAATTCAACTCCTCGATCCTAGTTCTCGATCCGAGCCGTCAACCATCCCAACCGAAAGGCGGTGTTGGTAATTTTGCCCTTTGGGAGACGCACATCCCGTCTCGCTTACGCCGCAAAAGCAATAAAAGGTCTCATCGATCCCAAGCCACCCTTTCACCACATTGGCACACCGGGGAAGGCAAAAGAAATTATACATGCTTGCTCAATATTCCGCTAGCCCTGTAGCCACCACTCGTGCGCCAATCGCCACATGTCGAGTCCTATAGCCCGACCTCCTGGATTCACCAAAAGGAATCAGTGGTCCACAAAGCTGGCAACCTGGAACCGAAGCTCCGGCCCTGCCGTTTGACAAAAGACTGCGGCACCCCAGCGATGCGCCCCTTGCCTCCCTTGGCGAATCGTCTTCGCGAGGAGGCAGGCTCGCTTCTCCTCGACGACCGTTATAGCGTCCTGGCATCTCCGCGTTATTTGGGACACCACAACGTTGACGATTCAGCCAAGCTAGAGGTCGACGAGGGCGTTGACCTGGACCTGGTGGCAACGCACGCGGCAGCCGGTGCGGCTCAGATCGAGGGCAGGGACGTTGCATACGCCCAGAACAACCCGCGCGGGGGTAATGACACCAGTGCCTACGGCTCTACATCGCTAATGTCAACCTCACCTGCTTTCAACAACTCCGAGCCGCAGCACGACTACCACACCGGTGGGCCGCAGGAGCAAAGTCATGCGTACCTCGTCCAAGATGAAGATGACTTGGATATGGACGATAGCGATGGCGGGGTTCCTTTACATGGCATGAGCACTATGACCGATACCGTTGCAGCCATGCTCGACTCCAACTTGGACGCGGTCATTTCCTCGCTCAGTGACGAGGACGACTCTAGTTCAGTTACCATGGACACGTTTGATTCATACCTCGATGACTTGATATCTCAGGTGCAGTCGCCCAATGCCAACCTTGAATCTTCTGAAGATGAGGTTGAGCACCCCGTTGATGCCCCGGGAGACTTTGTTCCTGAGCCGAACCTGCATAATGAGACTCAGCTGCAGCCACCTCCCAACCTGCCTCAGCATCCAACGTTTGTGCCGACGTTCAACGCCATGATTGAAAATATGCCTCCAGTCTTGCTGAGCAACCCGAATCCTTTTGTGATAGGTTCGGACAACTTTGCTCTTATTGACTTCCTGCGCGATTGGGCACGCCTTGGCGTTCATGGCTCCGCCACGAGAACTAACCCGCCCGACATAAGATCCGTGCTGCAACAGGCGGAAGCACCACCAGCCCACGTGACGTATGCTGACCTCAACGGAGATGATCTTGACTTCCAGGGTATAGACTGGAAGGCTATGGGAACTACCCGCAGAGATGCTCGTACAAGACGCCGTGTGACGTACCACAATCACGTTAATATCCGGGGTGCCGACAAGCTTTGTGTAAGTGAAAAATACGTACTCACGGGTGTCGTTGCTAATACTTGAACCTAGCTGCACGAGGACCACGAGTTTGTTTCCCCAAGGGAGAGCTTCTTCCGGTTCAAGAAAATGAACATACGCCAGGACGTAAGCATAGCACACTTTCAGCTAAGGAATCTGCTTGCTTCACCTTCTGCAAGCAAGGCCTATTATCCTAGCCCCAAAGGCATCATGTGCATGAATTTCGCGACCAAGAAAACCGACCTTGCACTGAATATGCGAAGGCTTCCCGGAGTGGGAAGCGCCATAACGGCGCTGGATGCCAATTATGGCGTTTTGATGGCAGGCACCTTCAACGGTGACTTTCTCCTCCAGTCGCTGCAAGCAGAGAATAACCAGACATTCTCTGACGGCCAGATTGGTGGCTACAATGGTATCACAAATCACTTGAAGATTCAGCTGTCTCGGACCAGCTCTAGCCCTATCGCTGCTGTTGCCAGCAACGATCACATGTTCCGCGTCATGGATATCCAGACAGAACGTTATATTTCGACGTCAAATTATCCATTCGCGCCCAACTGCACGGCGACGTCCCCAGATCGCCGGCTGAGAGTCATAGTTGGGGATTACTCCAATGCCCTAATTACGAACGCCGATACAGGCGAGGTCCTGCAGCAGCTCAAAGGCCATCTCGACTACGGCTTCGCTTGTGATTGGTCAGACGACGGGCGAACAGTTGCAACTGCCTTCCAGGACAGAGGAATCAAAATCTGGGACGCTCGTCGATGGTGCAATTCAAATGGCGACAGCATGCCACTGCACACGATTCGAACTGACATGGCAAGTGTTCGGAACCTTCGTTTCTCGCCTGTTGGTAGTGGTAGAAGAGTTCTCGTGGCCGCCGAGGAGGCGGATTATGTCAGTATCATTGATGCCCAGTCGTATCGCACCAAGCAGACGGTGGACATCTTTGGAGAAATTGCTGGTATCGCCTTCACCAACGAGAGTCAGGATCTGAGCATACTTTGTTGCGATCCCAATCGCGGTGGTCTCCTGGAGCTGGAGCGGGTCGGCCGTGGCCCCGAGCCTGCCCTGGAGAACAACTGGTCCTATGATCGATACTCGGCACCTCCAAGAACGCGATGCGCCTTCCCAACACGGGTTCCAGCCGTCTTGGAGGGGTTGCAACCTTTCTAGGGGGGCTTCCTGGTTTGGACGTTCCCAAAAAAAGTGAATTCGGCGTTACACAAGCACATGATCCGTCATTTAGCAATGCCCTTGTTATACCTTTTCCTTTTTGGACTTGATGACAAGCTGTATGCATAGCCCTGGAGCTGCATATCTCGTGCTTGAATCTTTCTCATTCTCGGCGCCACCAATCATTTATGCTACGGCTGTTTGAAGTTTTCTGCGTTCGAATCATACGATGATGAACACCATCTAGGATACTATCTTACCCCTTCTTTCTCGTTTCTTCTTGCTTTTCTTTTTCTTTTGGATCGAACATATGAAGCATGCTAGCGGGGCCCTTGAAATTACAGCCAAGGAGCAGCACATGGAACACTGGCTATACGATATCACATTTGCGCATACGGGCATTTCCTTTCAACAGTTGCCGGGAACGCATGCTTGGGGTTACACATACAACGGGTGCACATCATCCTTGAATTGGACCACGAACTGGTCATACGTGGTCTTGCATAAGAAGCCAAAAGTACATGAAGTTGGAGTTTTGTCTACTCCTTCATACGCCGGGTCTGTAGCGGTGAGAAGAGCCGACTCAGTTCTGGGAACCAATTTAAAATACAATTGAGATGCTAACTTCGCCACGTTGTTTCGAAACTTTTCCCGTGACCTGGCATTGTACTCACTAGTAGAGTCAGACTCCTCCTAGACATGTCATGTCACGTCACGTCTCGTCCCGTCTCAAAGCAATGTCTCAAGGCACGGCTGTAATCCGAGACACCCGCTCGCTCTGCCGTTCCTCAACCCGGGTTTTTATTCTCCCCTTCATCATCTGCTTCTTTTCGTCCCTCCCTCACGTGGGGACATGGACAACTCCCGCGTGTTCGGCCCGACACGGGAAAGGGCTCACGATGTGGTGACGAGAGCCCGCACCCCATGCGAAGCCGCAGATTTAGCTTCCTTTAGCCAAGGGATTGGAACAGTATGGGCTCATTTCTGATATTTCCTCGATTCGGCACATGTCAAGCCCAGATCGTAGCACTCAGGACGTCCTGCCTATTAGAGGTCTTGTACGTTGCGAGATTACTTGCCCAGGTAGAGACGATTGGAGTGGTGGGCCCCATGCACGGAGCGTCTAACTTAAAGTCAGCCTTGGCTGGACAAGGGGGTTTTGCAAGTTGGGTCCTTTGTGATAACGAGAAGGCTTGTTTCCGTCTCTGCTTGTTTACCACCCCCTTCCTTGGTCGCCGGCTCCCCTTGCTTCTTCCAGCCGCGTGCCTAGTGCCCATCCATCCACAGGACCCCTTGCCTGCCCACGAAGAGGGAATTCAGAGCCGTGTTTCATCTCCAGCTAACCGAGGGCCCGCTAGGCAGTTTGTGGGAAAAAGGTTCAGGATGGTCTCTGCCCAGACTTGAGCTCATCTCGGTGCTGGAGGCTTCAGCCGGGGCCAGAGAGACGCCGTCCGTTTTCCATAGCGAGCCAAAAACAAGTCACCAAAAGTTAACATAGAGGTCGAAGCAGGTTGTGATGACGAAATATATATCCTAGCGACTCGGCTTGGGCTCATATAGACAAGTTATAAGTACAGCATTTGAATGATAAAAGATGCTAATTGACAATCCGGGAACCGCTCTCAATGCAAAAAACCTCCGGGCCCCTTGAGTCAGGACTCGGAGCCGATAACCAAGAAAAAATTGACAAGACGTTAAAAGTGTGCGCAGATCGTGTCCAAGCTCGGGATTAGGTCAGTTCGGTTTGCCGCCTGCCTCCTTTAGCCTGAGCAAACGAAGAAAAAAAGCGTTTGCTCCTCTATGTGCATGGTACTCGTTGCCGTGACGTCGTAGGGTGTAAGGATGGCTAACGTTGGAGGAACTGACCCGCCCGGGCGAGGCTTGCAACGATTGTCTCTATAACTTTCGGTAACCCCCCTTCCGCATCGTCACTGTGCGGAAGATGATACTGCAAGCGCACGTCACAGGACGCAAGCTTGCTTCGCCTAAACGAAGACAGACTTGCAGCCCCAGCTCTGCTCGCAGCCGCAAGCGCCGGGCTCCTTCCACATGTCGTTCTCGACGGAGAAGAAGACGGTCTTGTTACCGCACTTCTCACGGATGGACTTGATGGCAGTAGCCTGCTCCTGCACACCGGGGCAAGCGCTGCCGTTGCAGACACCCTTGGTGGGCCAACCGCACTCCAGGTTGATGACATCGTTGCCCTTGCAGATATCGGCGAGCAGGTCAAGCTGACCCTGAACGAAGTCACCGGCAGTCTCGGGAGTGACCTGACCGTTGAAGTAGGGGTGAATGTTGGCACCGGTGACGTCGACAACACCGCAGATGGCAGAAGAGACCTCAGTACGCTGCCAGATGTTAAGAGTCTCGGCAATGGTGTAAGGTCCCTTGTAGCCGGAGCACTTGGACTTGACAATGGTGATGAGGCTGGCGAGCTGCTGAGGAGAGCAGAAGTTGTTCATGATAGCCTCGTTACCGACAACGAAGAGCTTGACGCGGTCCCACTCGGCCCAGGCGGCGAGAGAGTCAACCTGCTCCTTGACCTCGGGAACATCGTAGCTGCAGCCGCTGGCCTTGACGAAGACACCGACAATCAGGTTCACGTCGTACTTCTTAGCAGCAGGTCCAACAGTCTCCAGGGTGTTGCAGTCAGTAGAGTAGATGCGGATGAGATCGAAGCCGGCCTCCTTCAGGGACTTGATGTCGGAGTCAACAGCATTGGCGTCCTTGCAGTTACCAGTGCTGGCCTCGTAGGGAGTGTAGGTGATACCATAGTGGTCCTTGGTGCCCTTGAGCTCACCGCCCTTGGGTTGCTCCTTGGGGGCCTCCTGGGTAGGCTTAGGCTTAGGAGCCTCCTGCGTGGGCTGGGGCTTGGGAGCCTCAGGCTTGGGCGCCTCGACCTTAGGAGCCTCGGGCTTGGGAGCAGGGGGAGCGGGTGCAGGCTCAGGAGCGGCAGTGGGAGCAGGAATGCCAGAGCTGGTGAAGGGGCAGACGTAGACGTAGTCGGTCTCGGTGACGGTGACAACCTTCTCGGGAGCGGTGTAGGTACCGGGAAGGTAGGAGGTGGGTACGGGGTAGACGACGTCGGTATCCTTGTCCACGGTGGTGGTGATAGGGCCAATGGTGTAGGTGCCGGCAGAAGGGCAGACGTACTCGGTGTTGACAATGGTGCTGGTAGTCACGGTGCCGCTGGTGATGACGGTGGCAACGGGGCAGGTGACGGTGGTAGCAGTCACGACAACCGTGGTGACACCGCCAACGGTGTGGGTGCCGGAGGGGACCTTGGTGGTTTCGGGAACGCAGACGGTCGTGGTCTCGCTAACGGTGACGGTGGTAGCCGGGAAGGTGTAGGTGCCAGGCGTAGGGCACGAGTTGTGAATCGGGGTCGGCAGAGGGACCTCGGGGACCTTGGAGGTGGTCGGCACAGGCGCGGCGGAGGTGGTTGGCGCGGCAGAGCTGGTGGGCTTGGGAGTAGGCTTGTTGGGGACCACTGTTACCGGTGTAAGTGCGAACTCAAGCGACGTGCAACGTCCTGGATTAAGGAAGACCTACAGGTGGGCTCGCCGTAGATGGTGGTGTAGATGGTGGTGCAGCTAGGGACGCAGACGCTCTCCTGGTGAGCGCCGCGGCGGAACAGGGCCTCGTGAGCACGACGATGGGCGTGGGCGCTAGCACCACCAGCCAAGGCCGCAACGGCGGCGATATATCCTCCCTTCATTATGGATTAGGAAAAAAAGAATGCCCGCTGAACGAATGAAGCGGTATGTGGGATGTTGTTTGGTAAACGAAAGGACGAAAGCCTGGGAGTTGACAGTGCTTTCTTTATGATCTCGACATCGGCAGTTCTCGATGATAGGAGTGGGAGAGGAAGAGAAGGAAGGAGGATCGGGGCAGCCCAATGAGGGATATGGGGATGTTATTATTATTGTGCCAAGGATCCATGAACAGCTATAGAACGGACCAGGATCCAGGCTTAGTTGATGGCTGTGGCCGGGGGTTCATCCGTCATCCATGACTGGGATATACTTGGTTGGCGGCATGCCCCTGGCTCCGAGATGAGGTACCAAAAAGCCAAGAGGACATAGACAGTAGGGGGTGGGCCACCGTGATCACCGACTTCAGGGCTGTACTGGTGCTGGGTGCGAGCCGCTCATGCATTTGGCAGGATAGGGGAGTGGAGTGGGCTAGCAAGTTTAATCTCCATCGGCTGTGTGTCTCGAAAGGGGGTGGAGGCTGGGCGGTGATGCTTGAGAGGGCGGTCGGATGGCCTTGGACACAAAAAGGCACTGCCAGGCACAGAGCTCAAAGTAAAATGACTGGCTACCATGGCCTGTGCGTGTCAAACTTGGCCTACCTTAGCCGTTATTAGTACATCATGAGGATAGGTCATCTCAAGTGCTTGTAACCGACGACTCGCCGACCTCGATTCAAACTCATATCAGGGTGAGGTCAGGAAGAACAACGTCGCAAGCCGCTGGGCCTCATGTAAGTACGTGTAGGTCTCTGAATTTGAGCCATGCAAGTCCCAGAGCTAGACAGGAGACTTTGTACAGTGAATGGCTGGACAATGTTTCTCGTTGTCCGGGTCCAGTCGGAGAAAGGATTTTCTTTGTCACAACTGGGGGAAGGGACAGTAAGCCAGCACCAAAGAAGATGGCGGCTGGCCAGTGCACATCCATTGCCCCTTTTGGGTGCCTTGGTGGTGGGCCGTGAGATTGTTCCTGCATTTGAGGTCTCCACTCTGACCCTGGCAGGGGATTCTGGCCAACGTCCAAGGCCCAGACGAGTGTTGCCGTACGAATTCTCTGTGCCCTCGTATTGCCGCCCCATGTCGAGAGGCCCGGCGCTTCCCCACAGCCAACCTCAAAGCCTGAGCAACTCTCATCTCATTTCGGCCACGCCATTGGCCAGTCCAGATTGGGCGTCGTGTCCAAATCTTGAAGTAATCTCCCCGTCGTCGCTGGTGGCGTTCTTAGTCCCTGGCGATCGGCATTTCTTTTTCAATTCTGGGCGAAACGGCAACAGCGACGATTTTGCGCGGTTCGCCTCAACCACTGTGGACCAGAGATGTCCATCGAAAGGAGAACTTGGCAAGGCGGCGTGGTCTTGTCAGTCTTTGACTGGTCGTTGTGTTTGGTCAACAGATGGCCGACCAGTCAGGGACCCCTTGGGCGAGGAGGCAACCCGTGGCATTAGTGATGAATACTTAACATAGAACTGTGCCGTGAAGTAGTGACTGTGCGCCTTGTATTATTCGGCGCCAGGTAAAATTACGCACACAATCCTTGAGCAGCGTCAACGGCGTCGGGCATTTGAAGCCCTTGAGGAGAGGGCTTGCATTTTGTTGTCGCCACAGCCAGGGTGTGGGATCGTCTGCTCATCTCGGGGCGTTCTAGAGTCACCAAAGACCCTACAATAGAATGCTTGACGTGCATCAACTCTTGCTCAAGTTCGAGAAAACGGGCCACAGAGAACTGAATCCCGGGCGAGGCAAGGTTGCGCACCAGCATTTTAATGCCTTGAAGAGAGATAGTCTACCTTACTTTATAGTGCGGGAAGGATTAGTAGGTACCTCTGTGCCTGCCTTACCACAGTTTTACCTCAGTTGTACCTCAGTTGAAGGTACGCTACACAAGAGCTCCTTCCTCAAAGTTGTTCCGTTTTGTGCTATCGTAGGGCCCAACTCTCGAAGATATCCAGCCTTGTGCACATACGCTCATTTAAGGGACCCTAAGGTACCGTTGCGGAAGTGGAAAAGACAAGATAAGCACCTCAAGCAAATCTCTCAAGAGGGGAAATAGAGCTGGCATTAGACCCCAACACTGATTTCTGCACCTCGTGCAACAATTAAATGGAACAACGGTCTTGACTCACCAAACTCGTGGCCAATTACTCTAAAGACAATGGGACGCATTTTCTATACATTGGACGTCCCCGTAGTGGACTCAAACCAGGCTTTAAGTACCTTTGCTCATGCAAACTGCGCAAACGGTACCTAACGTTACCTTACCTAAGGTAAGCGTACAGTGGTTAGCATTTTAATTATTGGTTGCGTGACCACGTGATAGCGCGAACCACATGCGCCTCTAGAATCCTTCGAGAACGCGTGGGTACAATTTTTCAGCGTGACGACACTCATGGCCATTGCTGCTGTAAATGACCATGTTATCCAGCCTGTCCCGTTCCTATGTATGCTGGCGGTGCCTGGCCCAGCATCGGACTGGTAGCAGAGCTCTGCTTTCACCATGGCCAGCTTCCCCGGTAGCCCTCAGAAATGGGACATGGGCGAGCAGCAGGGTCCGTCACATTCAAACTGATGGGGTCGCATCTAAAACGAAACTTAACTAACACTGTCTATAGTTACTGCGCAACATCAACCCAGCAATACCAGGCGAAACTGCTGGGTCCGCCGCATATTCCACAGACGCTTCCAAGCACCGCGCGGCCCAGAAACCTTCCAAGAACAAGACATCCATTCGTGAACGACTCCGACAGTGGCAGCTGGAGCATCAAACACAGCCGAGCTGGGACGAGCCCAGAGATATCACGACTGGAACCATTGGAAATAGCTTAACCCGTACGCAAGCTACGGGGTCTTTCGACCGCCTCTTTCGTCTAGAAGATGAGTTAGGAGACTTCGCTTCTAGCGGCTCCAAGGGTGAACATGAAACCGAGCTTTCTGTAGTCGGCGTGGCCAAGAATAACCCAGGCGATCTGGTTGAGCTCAGGTAAGATCTCGCCTGTCTCTCTCCGCAAGAATGCTGCACATGGCTGATACCGTCTAGACAACCTGGATCTCGCATGGCAATCCTGGGTATCTTCCTTGGGTCTTTCGGTAATCGCCACCATTTCTATGGGAGCAATGGCCGATGGATCACCAGTATGGGCTTTTTTCCAATCTTCTCGGTATCGAATTTCGTTGGCACCGCCGAATTAGCGCCGATGCTGGCCAAAATTCCTCAGGACGGCAACCCTGATGTGTTCGATGAGATGCGGCGCAAAGACGAAGGTCCTACTCAAGAAGACGGCATCAGCTTACTTCACAAAATGTCAGAATTTCGACTGCAAGCGGAGCGTATCTATCAAGCCAACCTCGCACGGCTAGAAGGAGCCCAGGCTCTCCTCTCGCAGTCACGGGCCAGAACGTACCTCAGCATCTTTGAGATGGCTGATGAACTGCTTCCCACTACTCTCAAAACTACCGGCGGTTTCCCGCCTGCAGCTCTTTATGCTGTGCATACAGCAATTCACCGAGACGAAACAGCTTTTCATGCTTTGAGTCCGTCAGCCGACCGTCACCGCCAGAATCACATATTCGAGGTGTCGCCTTTGGAAGAGGCACAAGTCAGGGACCGGGTGGCGACCATTGTACGACACCACATTCAGGTTCAGACTGAAGCTCCACCGAATTCTAAGCGTCTCGAGTCCACTCCCTTGGCTCAGTTCGTGCGCCAGGCAAGACCAGTCGTCCTAGCAAGCCGCGAGGAGCGCCCTCTCACAAGCCATGGCATGATTCGAGCCCCTAAGCCTTTTACGCTGCAGAGGGTAATTTGGTCCGAAACGAGCAAAGATATTCTGAGCTTCCTTGAGTCGTGGGCTAGTTATGACTTGTTCGACCACGGTTCACGCTTCCATGCATATGGTGCCACCATACTGCGCGCCCTGAATCTCTATAACGACTTTCCTCTGAACCAGGCCACAGCATGGACATTTTTGCAGGAGATCGGCTTTATTCCGCCGTGGGAAATCCACGCTCGATACAAAGCGCGATTTCCTCATGTTGATATAGTTAGCGGCGGTGGTTTGAGTCGACATGATCCTGGCGAAATCAGCCAGTCTATCAGACCGGACATTGCTGCTGATTCGCGAAGAGTGCGTGACGACACCGTCTTTTGCATTGATGCGCCGTCAACTATTGTCATTGATGACGGTGTCTCGCTGGAACGGACGGATTCTGCTGACGCATACTGGATCCATATCCATACGGCGGATCCTGCATCGGGAATTTTACCGAACTCGAGCCTCGGAAAGTTCTTGGAGCTAATTCCCGAGAATATCTACTTGCCAGGCCATTTTCAGGCCATGCTTCCGTCTAATATGGGAGCTGAAGATTCAAAAGACTATGAATCCCGAAGTCTGGTGGAGAGGTTTTCGCTACACGCGCACGGCCCAGCTCTCACATTCAGCGCGAAGGTCAACAGCTCTGGCGACATTCTGGATTACAAGGTTGAGCCAAGCATTTTGAAAGAGGTAAAGTACCTGGACCCTGACGATGTGTCTCGATTCTGCAAAGAACCACCTCCTCCGATCCCACCTAAAGACCGCCTCATGGCGGGCACTCCTCCCATCAGCAACGATTCGACACTGAACCGACCAATGGTAGCCGCAGAGGACCTTGATGCTTCCAGCAAGAACGATCTGTTGCAGCTTTATCGACTTGTTGAAGCTGTGAAGCAGAGAAGGTCGTCAAACGGCGCCTGGCCATACTTCTTCCCTAAACCTTCAGTAACCGTCAAATTCGAGGATGCGTCTAGCCCGGATCTGCCCTCAGATGCGCTGGTGGTGCCAGCTGAACCATACATCGACGTTGCATATACTTCTTCCGTTGGTGCCTCGGTTGTTGCCAATTCCATGGTCCTTGCAGGAGAGATTGCTGCACGCTGGTGCTACGAGCGTGGAATTCCTATACCTTACCGCAGAGATATCGGAGTTGGGAAAAATCACGCCGCAGCGCTTGAGTATGTGAACAAGCAGCTTTACCCCCTAATAAAACAAGGCATTGAGCCTACGGCGGCTCAACGGTCACAGTTGACAAACCTGATTGGCGGTGTGGAAATATCATCTAGCCCAGGCCCGTTCTTCATGCTGGGTCTGGATATGTATGCCAAAGCTACTTCTCCTTTGCGTCGCTTCTCGGATCTCCTTGTCCACTGGCAAGTCCATGCCGCCCTCGACTTCGAGCGCCGAACCGGACGGGCTGTCGATCCCGCTGTTGACAACCTCGACGAAATCCTCCCCTTCACGCATGATCAGCTGGCGAAGATTCTACCCTTCCTACAGCTACGCGAAAGAATGGCTCGCGTCGTATCGCGCGGTCAGTACGACTGGATCCTCATCGCTCTAGTCCGGGCGTGGAAGTTTGAGAAAACAACGCCGTCTACGTTCCGCTTCAAGGTAGCAACTCGGATTGCCGAGGGCTTGAGGGGACAGCTGGACTTCTTTGACCTCAACGCCACTTTGCTCGTAGGCAACCTCAATGGGACGGTCCTCAAGAGGGATGTGAGTGTCGGCGATGAGTTCGAGGTCGAACTCGCCGACATCAACGTGCGCTCGCGGCATATACACGTCAGGGCGCTGAAGTACCTTAGTGGCAAAGGAAGAGAAGGATCGGGTCTAGCTACGCTCGAGGGTAATGTGGAGACTCCCCAGCTTGAAAATCTGCGAAAACCCACGATGGAGTCAATGCTTGCTTAGCCCGGTTCCTGGCCAAGGACGGCAGGATACTGAGGGTAACTCTGCGAAGCCCTTTGTTCTATACTGTATAAAATATGTACCAATACCATTTGTCTCCATCGTCGTCATTCGCGGGGTAGCATCATTTGTTTTGATTAGTCGCGGGGTGGAATGGACCTCTCCCCCACAATTCGTTACTGTGGCCGGGTGCTCGGACAGGATCTGCACGAAGCCAGGGCCCTCGGGCAATCGGCTGTTTAAGAATGATTAGATAAATAAGCAGGCGGAGAAGAAATGGCCCCAACATATTCAGCATCTCAACGGATGATGCTTGGCTGACATAGTCTTGACGTAAAGATCGTCAATATACATTATGCCTGAAGCAGCTTTGCGAACCTCGACGAGCTCGTACACGTTCGAGGACTTTGCGCAGAACGGTGCTTAGCTTCACCAAAACTAGAATCAGACTGGTAATTATGTGCAAGCAAAGATGAAAAAAACAAAACGCGTTTCTGCGACAAGTGCTTCGCATGTTGACTGGCAAGGGCTGTCTCTTTTTGTATGTACAGTATGTCAAGCCAACCCCTACCCGTATACCAGATCTCGCGATACCTAATTCCGATTCTTTACGCCACGCCGTGGCTATTTCCGTGTCCATGTCCGGGACGTGCATTCCATATAGTAATGTGACCTGAAAACCCTTGAGCAGGATAGGGTATCATAAACACGAAAAAAAGAAGTCATAACGCCGGCCAATCCGATCCTGTAGGCTCTCCCTAAAAATGTCAAAATGCCAATGCCGTTTTCCTTATGTCTTTTGAATTGTTGGCTGCGATGAGCCAGGCCACTTTTGTACTCCTGTCGAACCATCTGATTCGTGCACGCGAAGCAACTGCTTGGCTGGGTTTCCTTCGGATCCCCCAATATCAGAGTTCCGGTCACGACCACAAGGTTCATTATTCCTCCATTGGCCAGTCGAGTCTCAGGTTGCTTTCTTGCAAGTCATCCATTCAGTGTCTTGAGTATAGAAGTTCCCTCACGGTGGCCGTTTAGAGTGGAATGGAAGTGAAGATATCTCAAGTTCTCCAACCAACATTCCAGATAACGTGAGCAATATCTCGTGCCGTATTGACAGTATCGATCACCCGCCCAAATATTCCATCGCCTGTCGAATCGCCCGCTTCAATGGGCATAAGCATACCGGAGGCAGTGCGGCGCATACCAGCAGGGTCATTCGACAAACTCGTGCTCGAGGTTGATCTGCTCAGACCGGGTGGGCTAGCAGTGTCGGTTGGAGAAGACACCCATCCTGATATGGAGCTGGGAATTGATTCGTCAACATCCTCGTCCTCGTCTTCGTAAATAAAAAACCGAGTAGACTGTTTCGCCGGTCGAAGTGTTTCTTGAGATGAAGACGGGGACAACACCGGGCTATGAGACACGCCGGTGCTGTGTTTCATGGCAGTCTCAGGAGGTTCAGGTGTGTCTTCTCTATACTTCAAAGTAGTTGATGGTAGCATGGCGATGATTTTGCCGTCGCAGGGGGCCATCTTCTTCGAGCACCGCTTAGCGGGGATGCGTTTTTTTGAAGTCGAACGCTTCATCATCACTCCATCATCTGAATCACTGTCTCCACCAAAGGGGTCATTGTCAATGTCTTCTTCGTCGTCGCCCTTAACGTCCACAGCGATGCATTGCTCGACCTGTTCATTAAAGTGTATGTGCTTTCTTTCAGTATTTGGTGATGTTATGCCAGACGAGTCAGTGGACTGGCACACGCTGTTGTGCGTATCCTGGCTCTGTCGCCTAGTTGAAAATGGGAAGGTGACGTAGTCGGTATGTGAGCGAGCTATACTGGGACGTAAGATGCCACGAGTTTCCTGAGCTTGAACGGCTGCGGTGGCTTGCTTTAGTAGCGAGGCAGTGGAAAGCGACCTGCGAAGCATGACTTCTGACATGCTCCTCTTCTTCAAAATTGGTTTCTTGTTCAAATTCACAAAGGAATCTGACTTTGATAAACAGGTGCTGGAGGGCTCGGTTTGAGAACTGTGCATCGGCTTCTTACTCGGCTGCAGGGGACCATATAGCCAGGTCACGTCACAGTCTTTCAACCTGGTTTTTTGTTAGCGAGGACCGATAAATTCTTCTCATAACCATGACATACCAGTTAAGCGTTTCTGGCGATACAGTCTTAAGATTGTTTTTCGCCTTCATCCAGGTTCTCCAAGACGCGTTTTCGAGCCGAGCGCTGTTAGGAAATTCTCCCCTTCGCGCAATTATATATCTCCACGACGACCAGATATCTTCTTCCTTCCATTCGTGTGACAAGTAATCTACTTGGCGAGACGGTCGGGCCGTCACCGCCGTGTCATCCTCGGCGTGTTCACCGTATTCGGGTGTACCAGGTCGCGAGGTGCTCTCGGTGCTGTCTTGGTCAGCTGGAGAGACGCTATACGAGTCACCAGTTCTCGGGCTGGGAGGTGGTTCCAGGTTGTCATCGGGACGAATTTGAGGGTTAACAAAGAGTTTTTGTTGGTTGAAATTGGGAAAGCTGAAGTGATCATCCGCCGAGTCATCAATGGCTAGCGTGTCTTCGAATTCAGAAGCAATCAGAAAATTGCTTGCGGGAGTAGATGCGCATGACAGGTCCGTGGAATCCGAGTGCGTGGTGCGAGGAGACGAAGGTGGAGATGAGGAAGACACGGAATCTGAGTAGGTGGACGACGTCGCCTGATACGAACGCTTGAGATCAGAAGATGTTGGGTGGTACGGTGACGAGGTGCCGACAATGTTCGTCTGCGAGGTGGAGCGACGTAAAGGCATGGGTGCGAAATAGCTACTGTCCTCGGATGAGAGAACAACAGCCATCGCGTATGGTGGTCAGTGAGCAGTAGAGTTGAGTGTGACGGCGTGGCAGCCGAGAAGGGGGTGGCTGTGGGGTTATAGCTTCATGGGTAATGACTCTGAGAGTTGGCGATGGGACGTTCGGGAGGATATGAGGATTGCTGACTCTAAAGTCGGGTCGCCGTGTCTGTAAAAACGAAAACCGAGTCGATGGCTAGAGGCGGGGGTGGTGCAGGCTACTGCGAAACGACCTCGTGTGGTGGATAGGATTGGTATTTAGACTGATTGGATGAGAGAGGGAGAGGCGCTGCCGGATTGTCGACCAGGGAGATGCGTGGTGGCGGCCAGAGACAAAATATGGATGGTTGTAGTAGTTGTGTAGCAGTGTCAGGCGGTGACGAGCTTTTGCTCGTGGGGGTGGGGGATGTTCCAGGTCAAATTGTCCTGCAAGCGTCCGGTCACACAAGCGAAGAGGTAGGTTGGATGTAAGAGTGGCGCGGGAGAGGTGGGCGGGGCCTGTGGTTGCTGTCGTTGGATCGAATGCCACAGAAGCAAATCACAAATCCAGTGATTGTCTAAGATGAAAGAGGAACTGAGAACTCGCGAGCGGGTGGGAGACGGAGATGCGAAGGGAGAGAAGATTGGGAAGAGGGAGGATGAGGTCAAGGTAAGTAGGTAGGTTGGTCGATAGAGGTAATGGACGGATAAGGGAGAGAAGAAATGATGAAAAAGAATGGGTGCGTGAGGATGAGAGGGCGTGTCGGACCAGGATCGAACTGGGGGGTGTGTGTCCGTGTGTGTGGGGGGAGGGACGAGATGGCGACTGTCAAGGAGCGAGAGAGTCTATTCGGGTAGATAGAATTCAAAATAAAGCCAGGCCGTCTCTGGCGCGCATTCTTTCCTCTCTTCTCCTCTCGAGGGCCTGCAAGGTGAAAGTGTGGAAAAAGGCGAGGACCTAGCCACCTAGGTAGTAGGGAGGAGGGAGGAGGAGGAG
>PXOD01000959.1:0-10806 GCA_003012165.1 Paramyrothecium roridum
CAGCCTCAAGCTCAACCTCCGCCTCAGCCTCAGCCTCAAGCTCAACCTCCGCCTCCGCCTCAGCCTGAAAAGCCGAAGTCATCATGGCGGACCACGCCACAACCAGGCACTGCCAAGGCGGAAGCTGCCAGGGGGTCTTGGGAGAAAGCTCGCGAGGAGATGCGGAAGAAAGAGGAAGAGCGCAAGGCGAAAGAGGCCGAGCAGAAACGAAGAGAGGATGCCGCACGAAGACTGGCCGAACTGCGGGCCAAGGATGCCAAGGAGAGGGCGGAAAGAGAAAAGGAGAGACAGCGGAAAGAAAAAGAAGCTCAAGAACGTAAAGAGCGGTTAGAGGCAGAACAAAGGGCCAAGGACCTGGCGGAGAAGCTTGAAAAAGAGACAAAGGAGCGTGAAAGGTTGGAGAAGGAAGCGAAGGAAGCCAGAGAACGTGAAGAGATAAGAAAAAAGGAAGCTCAAGAGCGAGAAGCAGCAAGGAAGAAGGAGGCCTTCGAACGGGAGGAATCAAGGAAAAAGGAAGCCTTGGAGCGGGAAGAGTTGAGGAAAAAAGAAGAACTCAAGAAGAAGAAGGAGGAAGAAGAAAAGGCGGCAAAGGAAGCCAAATCAGCAAGGGGGACGAGTTACGCCTACTCAGGCGTTGGAGAGAGGACGAGCATGTGGCCCAATGGACGGCCACCTGCTCCCGCTCCTTCTGTCGCCCCGTCAGCCGCTCCATCTGCTGCTCCATCAGCCGCTCCATCAGCTTCGGCCACCTCTTCAACTTCGAGGAACACGGCAAGCTCCAAGAAACCGCCGCAGAGCGCATCTTCCAAGACATATCTCAACACCGACGACGATAGCTACTCGTACCGACCATACGACAAGAAACCGAGACACAAGCCTTCAGTATCCTCCTTCAACGGATCCGAGTCCTCATGGGCACCCTCGCATACGACCGCCCGAACATCGCCCCCACCGTCCGTACGGGGTCCTTACACGACCAAGGATCCCGATAAGATTGTCATACAGGCCGTGTATCTGTTCATGAACCAGTTTTCCAAAACGCCAGCGAGTCAGCTCATGTCCGGGGTGGGGCCGGTCACGGATGGCCTCATCCTGCGTATCACCACCGAGGGTCTCTTCATCGACGACGATGTCCGAGGCGTCCCCCAGCGCGAATGGGACGTCAAGGCGTGGACCCTCAAACTTATCGAGGTATGGTGCCCCCCGCACTGCTTAAATGCGTCTGCTTCTGCGTCTGCTCCTGCTGCTTCTTCCGGCCCCTTCCCAAGTCATTTTCAGAAAGCAACCGGTGCTCGAGACCGCAACGCCAACAAAGCCTTCACGGGCGAGGAGGCCGACGCTTACCTCGGCGACATGCTGCGCGCTTGCAAGAACTGCTGCCGTCTTGGACTTTGCAACTCAACTTTCAAGGGTACTAATATCCCATCTTCAAACGGACAGACCGGAGAGTGGAAGGATAGGGGCTTGCATGTACTCCGTGCCACGATCCGCGACCAAGAAGGAAAACGATATGTGGTGGTTTTGGACGAATCCGAGGGCTGGAAGGTGGCCGCCGGGCTTCAACGCCTTCGCCGTGGCACTCAGGCTGTCAAGCTGGGTGTGAGCAGCATGCCTGGGTCAGAAGCCAGAGGGACACTGGAGATGCTGGGATGGGAAGGCTAGAGTGTGTACTCGATGGGGCCGGCCTCGAATTCGCTTCTGGTACATATGATTTCGAAGCATGCATAGAGAGAAGGACGAGGGCGCGACGGATGGCCCATTTTACGAGATCAAGATGGAGGAGTAGAGATTACCAGGACGGAAAAGACCCTGACGAAAGAAATTACAGCAACGCGGCGGATGTTTGGCATATTTAGCGTCACGGTGTTGGAATGCGAATTGATGCGATTCGAGGAATGTTGAGATGCCAGATTGCAGACAATCTATTTATCCCTTTTCTCCACAAGCAGGATATATGATATTGTGAAGACCCATGTCGTGCTGCGCTTCTGTAAATATATCTGACTTAATGGCATGAACGTAATGATAGTGTTCAAAAAGAGGAATCGGCACGCTTGATGTTCGAGTTGTTAGAACTATTGTAACTCGTAATTTACAGTGTGTCGACATGACTGTCGCCTGACGCTGCATCATGAGCCTACGCGAGTGAGCGACCAAAGAGCGAAAAATATCAGTAAATTATACATAAATTGTTATTTAATACCCTATTATTAAAAAGTATTTTAGGATCATGATGAGAATTATTGTATAGGTTATTAAATAGAGTAGTTAAGAATAAATATGGTTATATCCTACTATTATGCGAAACCCATATCGATTCATTGTGGACTGGAGGCTCGTAGCTCTCCTAGCAGAGGCGGAAATATGCAGTAGAAGAAAGAGCTCAAAAGCTCAAACCCTAGTCTTAGCCAGTCACTAAATCCTTCTCCGAATGCTTCTTCCACACGAGTTATTGAACTTGAGTGCTCGCAGTTGGACGCGATATGCTTGCCATCGATCAAAGTCAAGCAGAAACGCAAGCTATTGAATGGGATCCCATGTATACGAAATGTACCTTGCGGTCCTTGGTAGGTGAAGATGAATCATACAAACTCTCTATTCCTTACATGCGCACTGGGACTAAACATAGCCTTTACCAGGTCTTAATTGCTTTGTACCTGCATGCCGTTCGTCCACAAAGACCTATTTATTGACTGAAGGCCACGCAATGGGGAGAAGATTTAGCATTGTTGCGAGTTATAGTGACTGAATGTCCCTCATGGTGATTCTTGAGCGGGACTTTATATGCTTGCCAAAGGCTTACAGGACACTCTCAGATCATCACGACATCAACCGAGCATTACGAGTAGGGACACAATTATAGACTAGAAGCGCTTGCCACATGATATCCTGATACAAATTTCAGGCGACAGCTATTTCAAAGAACACATGGGCCTTTGGATGCCCAGAAGCCATCATTTGGATAGATTTTACTCTTACTACAGAGATTGGCAGTATATTCGAGCTTGAGATGTGGACAAATTTGTTTCTCGGCCGGCCATGCGTAACAAATTTCAAGAAGACCATGAATTATTCGCCGGATCAGACAAAGAACATACATTCCAGCAAATATCTATCTCGATACGAAGGACTTCAGGGTGGGCAGAGGCAGGAAATCTTTATGTTCACTTGGAAAATCCTCACAACCAGAAGAATGGGTAGATTAATGGCCAGCGGATGGAGGTCTCTTCGTTCAACGCGCTGGAAGCGCCCTTCTTAAATACTATATACCAGGATTTTGAGGAGTAAGCATTCAATCACGCGCCCGCAAGTAGGACACTGCCTGTTCAACAACTAGACTCACCGCATAGGGAAATGCTTCCCAAGGCGTTGTCCAAAGTCTTCTCAGGCTTGAACCCCTAACAGTCTAGCCTTAGCGATCAGTCTTCATGGCCAAGTGTGGGAAGCATCGAGGCACGTTGATTGAAGAGGCAATCGAGTTGCTCTCCGGTCTTCTTGTGTCTATTCTCAATTACTCATGCGCCAAATTGGTATAATACTGCTCATTCATTCCGTTCTTGCCTCCGGAGATGTCGAAAGCCATATACTATTTGAAGACTTTATCGAGACTTTACCTGGGTCTGGCCACAACGTCAAGCTCACAGAACCACGCACTTGCGCCTCAACACGTCACATACCAAGCAGATGCTGTCACACAGCTCAAGCTCTGTGGCACCGTAACTTTGTTGGAAGGGATCCGCAAAAAGGCAAATCTTAGTCGAACGACAGACAAGTAAGCTCAAGACTACTAGGCGCATACCTGGCACTCCGGGCCAAAGGGTAGACGCAAACTTAGATGAATAGATGTTCCTCTTTGTCGACAGGCTTTGTATAATGATTTCAAAGCAAGTGGTGGTCGGGTAAGCCAGTGCGTGTGTAATAGTCTTTAAGATTATCAAGAAATGAAACTAATGTAGCGATAACATTGCGATTAGAAATTGGCAAGCCACGATTACAAATTGACACAGCCCGCATGCCGAACTGCTTACGTCGAGAGTAAAAGCGAAACAAATCTAGAAGACATCTAGAATAAGCCTAAATTGACCTTAAAATAGACCTGGAGTAGTATTGTAATTTCAAGTCCTAGATTTAGTGTTCTATGGGTTTTATGTGCAAGAATGATGACACTGGGATTTGCAGTTTAACAAAATATGGTAAAGTAACATAAACAATTGAGATATGGTACGCCGTAATTAAATCCTCAAAGTAAACCTAGGAGTAATCGGCATATTCGAGTAATGGAAATATACAGAGTGTCTGTTGCCTGTTGAATGGCATACCAGCAAACCAATCTGACTCAATGAAACCCTTTCCGTTAACGCCAGAAGTAGATGCCCGACTCCAATAAGTAAAAACACAGAAGAAACCTCTTCCAGTGTTGAATGAGAAGTATGAAGCGCTCGCCTGTTGCTCGAAGCCCCTTATTCAAGAGTGGTATCGCCTAATTCATTATCATATCCCATACTTCCACGTTTCCATCCATCGTGCCCAAGACGAGTGTCTTGGAGTCCAAAGAAAAGGCGCCCGCAGTAAACAAAGTTTCGGTGTGGTACTCCCAGAGCACGGTGCCGCTGGCCACGCCCATGATGTCGAATCCATCTTCCGTGCGGCACGCCATGTAGCGGCAGTCTGGGGAGATGCAGAGAGGCCAGCCCTCCGTGGCGCGTACTGTTCCAAGATTGTAGGAGGTGATGTGGTTTGCCCGTGGTAGCCAGAGTTGGACAGTGGAGCCCCATACAGAAGCAATCGTCGATCCCTCGGGCGAGACTGCCAGTGTTCGGGGGTTGCCGCTGGCGCCCGGGCCAACCTCAAGCCGACTGATGGTCTTCCCAGCAGCGCTGTTGCTGACACGCGCCGTGCCATCTCGCGAGACCGTCACCAACTCACAGGCTGGTGTAAAGACAGCGTGCGTAACGGTGTCAATGTGGCTCATGAGTCTGCCGACTCTGTTGCCTGAACGCACATCCCAGACACTTACACGGCCGGAGCCAGGAGTGTTGGCGGTGTCGTTTACTGCGAGGATTCTGCCGTCGCGGCTCCACGCAAGAGGTTCGCCGTGTGCGTCCTTGAGCTCCGAAACAGTCTTGCCGGTAGCAACGTCGCGAATCACAACGACACTGGAGTGGCGGTATTCGACTCCTCCACTGAGCTTGATAACCAAGTCCTTGAGAGTAGCGACGCGGTCACCCTGTGGACTGAAGATGGCGTGTGTGCCGGCGAACATGGACAAGGCGCTCTGGTCGGCGAGCTTGAAGATGTCAACCCACGACTGGGATGTTTGCGCCATAGCATAGATGGCGTAGATGGAGGGCGAGGAGCCTGCTGAGATGCCAACGGCTGTTATTTCTGACCGAGAGCAGGAGCGGCGACAGCGTAGCTCCAAGCTCAAAGGCCCAAGGCCCTCGTCAGGGAATCTAGGTGACGGCGACCTGTTCATGTTGGCGCGGATGGTCACCCAAAGTAGATGGTGCAAGGTAGGGTAGACTTACATGATGTCGAAAGAGTGAACGACGGGGCTCTTGTGGGTGTATTACTCGGGCTTGTATGGTGATTGCAAACAAGAGATTCTAACTAAGCCTCGAAGAAGTATGTTTGAAAATATCCTGGTGATGATTGGTTCGCTTGATTTGTTTGCCTTGCTTGGTGGAGGAAGTTGGGCAAAACACTGATTCATGGGCATCACGACATCTTAAGCATAACCTCAGCTCCAATTTGCGGAGGCACGCCCTGTCACCCGCCCGGGGTGACAATCTCGCTGATGTGGTTTGGTCTTGCGATACCGGCATGTAATTGAGCCCGCCATTCTGGTAGAGTTCGAGGCAAGCGACAAGCCTGTTTGCGAGCCATTTGCACCACGCACGAGCAGCTTACCAATTCGCCTCGCATCGACGCTTAGCTAGCGAGCTTCTTGAGTCTTTCCAGGGTCCCCAAGTGAGCATACCGCATGAGTCATCCCCGTGCTCTTGCTGAACCTGGACGAGCTGCACCTGCGATAGGACGGCGTAGACAAACGACTCTTCGGCGAGACAAATTAGGCTTAGTGCTCTTATCGGGACTGGCCGCCAACATGAGCAATTGGCGAATCAGCAGCCCCGTCATGAATTTGACTTGGGATCCAGGGTCAGCATCTGGAGACAATGAGGTGACGGAAAAAAAAGAAAAAACATCACGAGTATGAAGGAGCAAAAGTAGGCCACGTCGGGCTCGCTTCGCTCAAGATACGCAAGGAGTCCATGATACAGTAGATTATGTCATATGATGCTAAAGGCGGAGTCACGACATCCAAGCCAGAAAGGGCAGCCATCAAGGTACCTGCTCCCATCGGCTCTGCATATAAGCTACCAAGTAGTAAATTCAATCATCCCTCAACTCCTCCCATGCCGCTTTTATTCCTTCATGAACTTTTCCCCTCGGGCACGCACGCTTAAGCACCGAAGGCATCCTCGTAGCCGACCATGCATGATCGGTAGCGCACGCTGCTCTTCTCAATCTTCTGCATCGCCTCCTGCAGACCCTCCTTGGAAATAGGGATCTCCTCGACCCAGGACTTGATGCCCTTCTCGCTGGCCAGCTGGAACATCTCCAGCATCTCGCTGCGGCTGCCCAAGTGGGAGCTACCGATGAAGGAACCGTTGGAGATGAAGTCCTGGTTGCGGATGGAGATACCGTCACCGCCAGGGAGACCAACCGAGTTCCACCTGCCGTGGACGTCAAGCAGGCTGATGTACTCGCCCAGCTCGAAGCCCTCGAAAGAGGTGGCAGTGTTGATGATGAGGTCAAAGGTCATCTTGTGAGGCTCGTTCCAACCCTTCTCAGACGTGGCCAGGAAGCCGTCCGCGCCCATCTTCTTGGCGTCGGCCTCCTTGGACCGCGTGCGAGAAATGGCCCAGACCTCGGCGCCGAGAGCCTTGGCGAACATGACACCATAGTGGCCCAGGCCGCCGATGCCGACGATACCGACCTTCTTGCCGGGGCCGGCGCCGAAGCGCTTCAGGGGGCTGTAAGCGGTAATACCTGCGCACAGCATGGGGGCGGCGTCGGAGCTGGCAATGTTATCAGGAATGGGGAAAGTCCTGTGTCACACAACCGTCAGTGTCGCTCATTTCACAGGAAGACGTGCAAAACTCACCAGTATTCATGGATGCGAGTGTGGGAGGAGTAACCACCCTGGGTGGTGAAGTCGGTGCCGGGGTAAGGAGCACCGTAGGCGTCAACCTGCTGCGCGCAGTAGGTTTCGTTGTTGTTCTTGCACTGGCGGCAGTCCAGGCACGACCAGACCTGGGCACCAACACCGATACGCTGGCCAACCTTGGCCAGAGTGACCTTGGAACCGACCTTCAGGACCTTGCCGACGACCTCGTGTCCAACGGCCAGAGGGTAAGGGCAGGCACCCCAGTCACCCTGGATAGTGTGCTTGTCGCTGGCGCAGACACCGCAAGCCTCAATCTTGATGTCGACGTCGTAGTCGCCAAAGGGACGAGGGGACCACTCGCCCTTCTGGAAATCTTGCCAGTTCTCCAGGCTGGGCGCCTGGAAGCCAGTGAACTTCTCGGGGTAAGACATTGTCACAAAGGTTGGCGTCTGCTTGGGGTATCAATGATGGAAGGAGAGATCAAGAGGAAGAATACAGAGGAAGAAGAGGAAAGAGAACGACGGGGGAGTGAGAAATTAAAAGGCGAGAGGGCCTGGCACTTCACATCTCTCGTGAGCCTCGTTGCTACGAATAACTCTCCATCCCCCCACCAGCCCACCATCCTCTGTGACTGGGGAAGGAGGGGTAACTACTAATGATAATAGGCCAAGCGTCACAATCGGAGGGGCATTGTCCAATCTCTGGTAGCCACCAGACCAAGTTGGCGCAGGCATGAGTCCACGTTGAATCAAGATCCATCGCAAACGTCTGCGATAGGAGTCCTCGAAACAGCTGCGCCCGAGCTTAACCCCACCAGTGTGCCCCCCAATGGTGGGCTCTCCAGACTAGAGAATGAGGGGCAGTTTATCCGAGCAGTATTTGCCGGTTTTTCCACCAAGCAGAGGTTCAGCTATGGACAAGGGACCGAATGCGCTCCTCGAGCAAACCGAATTGAAAAGCAGAGCATTTGCCCAGAAGATTGACCTCGAAAATTATGCAGACCGAGCGCTCCCCGAGCTCAATACCGACTAAATACCGACGGGACGATCCGAGTTTTTTTCTTCAGTTTTGCAATGGTTCTCTGTTTAGGACTAATAAACATGGTCCGAACGGGGTTTGTCGGTTGTCGGGTGTCGGGTAAATCCACGGCGAGCTGTCTCGTGAATAGATCCAGTCCAGTTATTATTTTAGTACCAGATCCGACCAAACGCCCGCCGTCGTTCAACCCGTTTTCGCCAGTCTCGGTTCAAGATCTTTTCACCGGCCTCGATGCTTCTAACCCGACCCCGAGCAGAAAGCAAACCCTCAAAGTGGCTCCAAGGACTACCCAAGGGACGTTTCCCCAGTCGCTCACATTCCAGCTTTTCACGTCGTAGAAAATCCCGGGTCGCAGATCTTTCAGAGCGTATAGGTGACCCACGTCTGCGATCAGAAGCACGGCGAGGAGAGTCTTCCAGACGCGAAGATTGCCGGTGGACCGTAGCACGAGTGCTTCATTCAACGCGAAGAATAAGTACATGTTGGCGAGCTGCGACAATGCGACAGACGTCCCGCGCGAAACGCCAAGGCTCCCTGGCGCCGATGTAGCATCGAGAAGCTCAAGATACTCAGCCTGCCGCAGGTGCGCATAGAAGGCTCCGACCAGCGCCGAGACGGGCTCGATAGCGAGAAAGAAAAGGCGATACGCCAGAGGCAGTTGATAGCCAGCAGCCTTGGGTGGTTGCGTGGGCACCATGACTAGAGATCTTGGGATTAAGTCGTTATGCCAGGTAAGGTGTTGAGTATTGAGTGTGGTTTTTTGATCTCACAGGAGCCGAAAATTCATTTTTCGTCATAGGACCCCGTGGGGTTGCACTCCAGGTTTAAGGTAGGTACCAGAGTGGTGGGTCCGAAAAACAATCTTCCGACCACTTGCATGGCATCGGTTGGTCGCTTCGGCCGAATCCATCAACGCAAAGCCTGTTGAGGGTACGAAGCCCGACTTCCGCCCCAAATATACGATCTTCTATTTACCTATATGCCGGCGATGGCCCACAAACAGTCCTACCTGCAGGCACGCATGTTGCGCAATTGTAGGACGGATCATCTGCTCTATGCGCCGGGCCAATTTCCCACAACACGGGGTGACATCGAAGTTGCCTCTAATCGGAAAAAGGGCTCCCAAAACATGTCAGTTCGACGAAATACCAACTGGATGAGGCAAGCCTACCATCAGAGGGTCGAAATGCCCGGGACAGGAGACGCCAAGTGTGTGCGCAATTGTCTCGCGGCGAATGTTCTGCTATGGGCTTTGTGCTAAGAGCGTAGGAGGATGTGGGCATGCATTCTAATCTCTCCACTTTCTGGCCCAACATACTCGTAGCAGGCGCTTTGATACATTCAAATGAAGCCACTTATTGTGAAAAACGAATTCTAGTTAACATGTTCCATAATCAACAATGAAGTCATCACATTTTTTAGAGCTTTCTTGTAAGAGCAGTGCAAGTTTCGTTCCTGCTAGGCGAGCTAGGAATTGAACAGCAGTGTGAACTACGCTTGCTTTTCTATTCAGCAAGGCACGAAGGTCTTGAAGCTAGCCAAAGCTGAATGGGTATTACAATGTGAGCGAACGGCAACTATATAGCAAAGTACCCGGCACTTCCTCTGCAAGGCGAGAAAACAAGGGTAGCAAGCTACCGCTGGAACATCGCATCGGTACCCGTGAGTGGAATCCTTATAGCAAGCGACACATCTGTGCATGCCAAGAGCAGGGGGGAAGGAGGAGAATAATAAGCGTTAGCCAAGTCTGCCGTGCAGCTTGCATGGAGCAATACGATCCTGGCAAGGAGAATGACAATTCATCGCGCTACGACCTGCTTGAGTAAGGTAGCAACAGTCATGGACTGGCGATAATTCCGAGGCGTGGTCTAAGTACTGGGTTGACTACTAACGAGACACCCTGCCATCTGAAGACGCCGAAAATTGCCAAGTTGCAACATGGCGTCTCCTGCTAACTCAATGCTCATCAAAAGTATGTATTCTATGAGGTAGAGGAGAAGGTTAGGCATGCTATCAACCGGAGACTTGTGGATACGGCCCGCTGTGATCTATGAAAAATGCCCGATAGTGTGATTTCGCTTGCGTGAGTGCTTGGCAGGGCCTTTGGAAGCTTACGTACTTGGACTAGCCCCCGAATACGTGAATTCTATGATGGAAGGATGAGATCGAGCAAAATAGAAGTGATGGCTTCGAGGAATGCCTGAAAGCTTCGAGATATGGATTCAGCTTTCATCATCATGGCATCCTTGACGCCCTCGAGAGCCCTCGAACATGGCTTTCCAACATTCTTATAGTACGTACCAGGACCCAAGAAATTAAACTTGCAAATATGAACAATGCATCACGTACGATCAAGCCGTAGTATGCGAGGGGTCATCTCTTTCAGAGTCAACGTCATCGGGTCAATGCCTCCCGTGAAATTGTCGTCGGCATTTCCATGCAGGAATGTAGGCACGGTCGAGCCATGGACAGCTCATTGTTACAAGTTGAGTTGCTACGTACCAGAACAACGGGACAGATAAGTAACAGGTGAAAAGAAATATATTCTTAGTTATTCTATTTTTAATTTTATTTATTTATTTATTTATTTATTTATT
>PXOD01000960.1:0-32629 GCA_003012165.1 Paramyrothecium roridum
GCCAAGCTGAGGTCGATCCACTTGCGTCCTTCTTGACCGGCCTGACTCCTAGCATCACGCCCCACCAAGTCGCCATCGCCATCCTCGAAAAAAAAAAAAAAAAAAAAAACGATTGCCGGGAGTTGTTTTCCACGCAACGGCGAGGGATCCTCGATCTGTGACTCGCAATGCGATTCGCCAAACTCTCCTTGAGACGGGGAAATTTCACAACTATCAGAGGAGGCCTGGCAGTGCATATATGAACTTCGGAAAGGCGACATGCTTGACAGTTTCACTATTGGCTGTTAGCCGCGGCGTTGCTTCAGTGGAGCTCGCGAAGAAGCGAGAAAAATACAATGGGCCTAGATTTGGCAGGCAGGCATTGACCCGGCGTTAGTTGTATAAAGAGCAAGTGTGTTATAATTGTATCATAAGACGCCATGAAGTCGAGGGATCTGGGCTGGACATGTAAGATTTGTACAAATACATTTATTAGACTTTAACATGTCACAAGTTCCCGTTCATACTCATATCCATCTCACTCGCTGGGTATGCGACTGATCATCTCAAGGAGCAAGCCACACATAGAGCAGGCTAATCCTGAATCCTAACGAGCGATGCGTCACATAAAGGCATATCATCGTTTACAGTGTTAAGTTAATATCTTGCATTACTCTGCTACTAAGCAAAGCTGCGCTCATCCGCTGCCACGCTTCATCGCTACTTTCTCTTCTATCCTGTCTTGAGCAACCTCTGACAAATCCAACCTCCACATCCATGGAAATGTGGAAGTGGTTGAAGCAAATCAGCGCTTTCAAATCGTCCACCGACCGCATCCTCACACACTTCGCCGCCCAGGCTACAAGAACAAGAGAGAAAAACGCACAAAATGTGAATGCAAATGCCATTACCAAGTCCCATTCTTTATCATAGCGCCGTAACCCGTCAAGTAATGATAGTGGAGAACCTGGATATGATCCGAGGAGAAGAAGAAAAAAAATTTGGAGAAAGTATAGTCTTCTCAAGGAGCGTTCGTTTAATCGTCTTTCGACGTCAAACATGATGACGGAAGCACGTCAAGCTGGGAAGCTTTCCAATGCCACCACCTGACTCCAATGCCGCATACTGGCTGACTGTGAGATGCCTGGCGCGTAGCCTGGGAACTGAAAACTGAAACTTTGAGAACAAATAAGGACCAAAGCACAGAACGGTGTCAAGATGGTAGGCTGTGAAGGATACCAAGGGGTGAGAACTGCACTAAGTGCAGGCTGTCGCAATATTGCGTCTATATGATAATAATAACGGCTTCCTGATTCATGCGATTTCGTAATCATCGTGCGTCACGTTCCAGATGGTCGGATTGGCCGAGCAGTCTATTCTGACAATCGTGTTGCCATTACAGGATTTCTGTAAGAATGGATCGTATCGTTCTTATCGTGGTCCATTATCTGTCGGCCGTTCGTGTGTCCGCCTCATGCCATTTCTCCGACGCAGAAGAGCTCTATCTCTCCTACGCCACCAGCGTACATGTTTTTGGCACCCTCACGCCATTCCATGAATGCGATTTGAATGTCGTCATCGCTTTCAATGGTCACAAAGTCGCCGTCTTCATCGCGATACCGAAGCTTCAGCATTCCTTTACCGATACTGCTGCTTGTGAATCGACCAAGCTTGGCATCAATTCGATCAATAAGTGATTGATATGTGATGTTGAAAGCAACAACTAGGGTCACGTAATTTCCACTGTCGCAGTTCACTCGCACCTTCAGCTGGGTTGGTAGAGGCATTTCTGGGCTATAGGCTGAGGTAGCTGATGGTGGAGGCATGGTGGCTGTACCAAGTGCTGGGGATACAGTCCTAGAATTGGCTGCGTACGAGTCAACGCGAAGAGGATTGCCCGGAGGTCCAGGAGTCGTTTGCCTAGGATATATTGGCTGCGAAGGGAATTGTGTCATTGTGCCGCCTAGGCTTCCTGAATGCGAATGCATCCGCTCGCGTTGGGCACCTGGGCTCTGAGTGTTTGACCGTATTGGCATGTCATTGCGTGGGGAACCCGTTTGAGACCTGGGAATACTGCCGTCGTGTGCCGGATGTAAATGCTGTGGTATGCCAGGAACTGCAGGCACGTTGCTTTGGCTGGGTTGACGACGTGCTCCAGGGGGTCCATTGATATCTGGTGTGCTGTAGGAGCGACTTCGTTGCTGCTGAGCCGCACTCTGGTTTGAAGCCATGGCGGGGAGTGAGGGTCCTCGGGGATTCCTGCCGTTCATCGAGTAAGGGTTTGGCGAAGATCCATCACGCGAGGGTGCACGAGGCATGGCAGGCGCGGTATATCGCTGCTGACCCTCATCCCAAACAGACTGAGGGGTCCCGACCTTTGAGAACTGGTTTGCAAAGACGCTGCTAGCGGTGCTGGTGCGAGACGAAGAAGCAGGAGATTCGATGCCTGGAGAGAAGTAGCTGTCACCTCCTCGAAATCCAGGAGACTGGGCTCCACCATTGGCCAAATTAAGAGGAGCTGGCACCTGAGGTACTGGGAAGCGCGGCGGACCCCTTGGCATCGTACCAGCAAGGGATTGCGTGCTCTCACCGGTTGCTGATCGTTGTCTAAGATTCGTCGTTGATGACTTGCGACCCATCTCAGGGCCAGGAAGCTGCGTCGGTGCCACGCCGTACTCCTCCTCATCCTCGTCCTCATTTTCAAGATAAGGGTTGGGGGGTTTATTCATCCCGTAGAAGTCTAGCGTTATTGCGTCCGGCGCATTCGACAGTCGTGGAGTGTATTCCTTTCGTTGAACTTCTAGGCCATTTGCCCACTTCTTCATGTCATCCTCTGTGACGAATTTAATGGTGAAACTTTCGACGGCCGGCTCGCCCTTCCACCAAATTTGGACACTGTGAGATCCTATAGACAGTTAGCTCACTATCGAAAATTGCCCCAGGGCCTAACATACCCGGCTTTGATAGAGACACGACATCAGTTACGTTAGCCATGAAAATCCTGCCCTTCAACTGGAGCTTTGCGGTTCTATTGCGAATCTTGGGTCCTTGAGAACGAGTCTTGTCCTTCTTGTCCTTGCTTTTGCTCGGCGAGACCTCCTTGCAGCAAAGCAGAATACACTCGAAGAGGTAAATTTCGTACTAGGGATATCGGTGTTAGCGAAGGTTACGAGTAAAGGAGGTTGCAATTGAACATACGTCTTTCTCTTGCTCAGTTTTGCTGGTCGTGACTCCATAGACGCCATGTAAAAGTAGTCGTCCAAACTGTTCTGGTTTGTGATTCTTCCAGTCGTCCACCCGATTAATGAGATCACCAAGGGCGTCTTCCAGCTCATCCTGGTGTACAGCTTCGTTTGCCTTACGAAGCACACCGGAGGCAACCTCCAACCCGGCCTCCAAATCTGCTTTGACCTCTCCATCTTCGGTCTTTTTGATGAGATCCTGTGAAAGTTTAGAAATTGCATAGATCGCCAGCGGAACAGGATGTCTACCTTCAAAAACATGGGGTATTTCACCAAACGCTGCATGGGTTTAAGGAGGAAACCGTCCAGAGTATTGAAGTCAGTCGCAACTGGATGACCAGACTGCTGGATATTCTCAAAAACTTGATTGGCAACCTGGGCTGCCTTCTTCTGGTTGGCAATAAAGGGGTGATAAATATCGAAGGACTTTTCAAAGAAGACGAAGGGAGAACCCCATCTTTGGCTATCCGAGGGCATGGAATTTGTCGTTTCGACTCGAATTAGGAAGCGGCGCTGGAAGTCCAGGATGAAGTTAATGTTAAGGAAGATTTGGTGAATAACATCGCCAGAAATCGCGCCCGTCTGCTCTAACGTCGTCTTGAGGTCGTACAGATTCTCCAGGTCTTGGACGTACTTCCGCTCTGTGTCGACCAATTCTTTGACTAAATGATCCCGGTGAGTCATTTGAGAACCACCAGTTGCTTCAATCGGCTCATCGTCGGGGTATGGTTGGACTTGAAGGAGAAGACCTCGTTGTTCGGCCAGATCCAGAACGTAATTAACAACTTGCGTGACCTAAGTTTGTTAGCGATGCTGTCGAGATGCAAGCAAGAAAGAGGACGGACCTTGACAAAGCCAGTGGTATCATTTCCCATCAAATCAGTAATGACAAAACTCTCAGCCGGCGGAACTTGGAGCTCCTTCATACAAGCCTGGACGAATTTAAAGACAGCAATCTTTGACCGCTTCGTTTCCTGTGCATTCATGTCGTCGACCTTGAGGGGTTCGGCGGGTTGAAGGGCATTGTATATCGCGAGGAGGGGGTATCCGGCTCGGAAGAGATTCCACAACGGATCTACCGGGTCATAAGGATCGAGTTGTTGCAGAAATGGCTCGAAGCCAGGGACGAGAGCTAAACGCTGCTTGAGGGTGATGCAGATTTGGTATAGGGATCGTGAGGCGTCGGCCTTCTGGTTAATGATGTTGGATGTGGCCATGACGGGACCGCCATTTTGCGGAACGACCGTGGTAGCGCTGGCCAGTGAACTCAACGACGCGGTTGAGCCGCCGTAGGCCGTCGAGCCAGATAGCTGGCTGGTGCGTGGCGCATGGTTCATGCTGCCGGATATGCTTCCGACGCCGGTCTGGTTGGACTGGAACACGGGAGCGGTATTGGTACGAAGCAGTGGAGCATGAGCCATACCCCTTCACTCCATTCGCCCAGGAGTACAGGACGAGGAACTAGGAAGGTGAAGATAGGAAGATATCCTGGATGACGCAGGCCGCGAGCACAAGTCTTGCTGACAAGGCCAACTCGGATACCAAGGAGTCTAGGAAGTGAAGTAACGTGTGTGTCCCGCAAGTCGGCCGGCGGCTTAAAGCGGTGGAAACCGATGTCGGTAGCGGTATCGTCGAGGGGGGAAGAGCGGTAGTAGTTGTTGTTCAAAAAGTCTCCCTTCGCACAGGCGGTTGGTGTGCAGCAGTAGGGTCACGTCATGTAACAGCAGGTGGTCGCGCGATACCGTTTCTCTACCTCCTGCAGGCCCGAGGCGGCTCGTGACTACTGACCTTGGTCGTGTCCGGTTTAGGACTCGTGCCAAAGGTGGTGTAGGCCAGGCTGAGGAAATAGAATGGATCAGAGTTGCGAGGCAGAGGCAGCACACACACTCGTACAGGCACGCACACGCGCGCGTATGTCAGCCTACCTAAGACGCCTCCTTGGGTGAGCGCCTCGTTCGCCAGGCCAGGTAGGATTCAGGCTGCTGGCGGTGTTTTGCCGAATGAACCCCCTTATGTGCGGGGTTCCACCAGGCCTCGGGGGTCGTGGTGGCGTATGTCGAGGGGAATGGAATTTGGACGTGGTTAGCGGAGACGCGTGCTCCCGCGTTGTTCCGTCGAGAATGGGCGAGCGATGATGCAGAGGCCGCTGCCAGTCGGGTCGTGCAGTCGTCGTGATGGGTCGCTGGACTGTCGCGGAGAGAGATGGAGGAAGATTGCTGGTGTTTGTGCGTGCGGGCGGTGGGTGTGGCTGCCAAAGTGCCGGGGGAGTTGCTAAGGTAGGCCTGCTAGGACCGCTGAGGTACTTCTTACCTCACTTGAGATAGGTACCTTGCTAGTGATGTCTGAGCAGATAAGGTACCCTTAGGGGGCCAGTATGGAGCCTAAGGCAAGTACCTTAGTTTTGCAACCACTGGTAGGTGCTGCAACTAGCGGTGCGTGCCTTGCTTCCCTCTTCCCTCCAATGCCTCGTTGAGCGTCGCAAGGTAGACCTGGCACGTCGTTGAGATTTGTGCTTGCGATTACAGTTTGCGGCACGGCCAGGTTCCAGTGCGGTGCGGTGCGGTGCGGAACGGTGTGGGTATGGTAACGGACGGACGGACCTAAGAATTTGGGCGGCAGAGGGTCTGGAGATGTAGTGCAGTCTAATACCTTGCTGAGGCTGGCTGGGGTTTGTCGTCAAGGGTGCTGTAAGGATGGGTCAAAGAACGCCAATTTTGTGGCCCAGGGGTCCGCTGCCAAGTTCCTCGTCACTACTAGTCCCAGCCCGGAAGCACAGCGCTGAGGTGAGGTACCTACCTTACCTTGGGGTACCTTTAAAAAGAGCACACTTAACGTCGCTGCGCGCCATCCCAAGGCAACTGAAACATGGAAAAATGGCCTCACAAATGTTGACTCGTCAGCGGCCTTGGACAACGCGAGGTTTTTCTTTGGTCAAAAGAAAAAAGAAACCAATGTACCGGAAGACAAAAGAGATTGGCCTGGTCAAGAGATGGGAAGCACGGAGCTCCTTTTCGAAGAGGGCTACGTTAGTGCAACGCGGATCTAAGGACGACAGACACACATGTCAAGCTAAGGTACCTTAGGTAGAAGGGCCGCGCTGATCCAGCTACTTGCTGTGAAATGCACGGTGCCTCCTGCACTATTCCAGCTGCGGTACTTGCAAAGTACCGCGCCTGCGTATAAACCTTGCCTGCAAGCTGTACGTGGAAGATCGGCCAATACCTGGGTTCAACCTGCATCTGCCGTACTAGACGACTAGCGCATACTACCTATGTTTCTTCGCTCGTACCCTCTTCATCTTCCATCTAAGGTACAGAGGTACCTTACGACGTATACAGGGAGTTGCTCCGATCCTACTCCATTTTCTCTCAACTTTATAGCCATAAGGTAATGGCACATTGGAAACATTTTCTCGCATTAAGAATTTCGCCAACATTTGCTTCTAGGCCAACGATTAGATATACTGATCGACCCTCCTGCTCCTAATCAGAACCCTCCTTATTAGCTCAGCTCACCCATGCCCGCTCCGGCAATCCTTGTGGCATGGAACGTGAATTGCATTTGGAGGTCGATTTGTTTCAAAGTTAGCCTAGGCTGCACCGGCCCAGACCTGGCTCAAGATCCCGGTCGCAGTCGCAGTGGGTGCGTGATGGATGGACTCGGATGGGTCTCTGGTGCCATTCTCGAAGCGGGTACTGTCCCAGAGTGGGCAAGATGGGGTAGCCATACCACTCTTGTGTCTTGGTGAATTCATGCACAAAACGGCTCGGCTCTGTTGCTTGCCCCGACAGTCAGGAAATGCCGTAAAAGAAAGTGGGAATTGTTCAGCTGGATGCTCAAACCCGCGTCTTCCGTGACGGCCAGCGTCAACGGCTCCCCCAAGGTGGCATCATCATCTTCGTATACTGGTTTTGCGTCGCACGGCGTCGGTTGGCGGCATTATGACCAGATGAGGCAATTCACGAGCCTCCAAAAAGGAAACCAAAGGGGAAATCCTCAAGGCTCTTGTGGAAGAAGAGGTCCATGCGAGCGCAAGATGGCGGCGACCAGCGTTGAGCCAACCCTCCTTTTCCTCCTTACTGCCCTCGCCCCCCCCCACCAAGACCAAAAGTGATGTTGCAGTAGGGAAGAGGTAGTGACCCGCATAAATTCAGAGCCAAGTGGGTGAGTGCACTCTTCAACCAAGGTGGCGTTGAAATTTGGGGAGGTTGAGGCGTCAGAGTCTGTTCCGGCTGAGATGGTCTACCACAAATCTGAGAGAATTGATTCGAGAAAACGCCACCGAAGCAGCGGATTGAGCCCCATGGTGGTTTGCGCCTGGCAACGAATAAGCTTCGATGGTCAATCACTGGACCTCATGTCGTGGATTAATTTCCAAAACTGGCTCGAAGCTCCGTGCACCAGTCGTGGAGTTTAGTGAGAACCATGAAATACAGTAGGACTCCCATGCATGCTAAACGCGGGACCCTGGCCGCTCAATCGCGAGCTGGAACGGCGTGCATGACGTTCTCGGTGAAATTAATTGTGCATGTGGTCCAGCAACACCGGAGGTGCCCGGGCTTGCCTTTCAGAAACAGGAGGTGGTGATTCGGGAACAACTCCACCATTCAGGATTGACCGATAGGAGGATACATGCGCAACACATTTGGGCAGTTGTGAGGTGAAGACGATGCGGAGCGTCGAAAAGCGCCATCATAATTCCGAGACATGCATCATTCTGTCGACGATCAGAATGCCTCGTACGAGTAAACTGCCGAGGGCTCTTGTGAATGAAGCAACTCACAATCGCGAGCATGGCCATAAATAGCAAGCGGGAAATCCTCGACGGGTGCTGCCTTTGGGAAGAAGAATAACGCTAATTCTGAAGGATTCAGCATCAAGATCCTGGCCGAGCCGTTTGTTTCAACTTCTTCCCTCTTCCCCGCTAATGATAACTCCTTGGCAGAAGCCACGCGGGACCTGCATCGAACATTCCATCGAAGACCCCCTTTCCCCTCGCGGGTGCAGAACAGTGGGCGTAGGAGCGTTGCCGGACATGTGGGAATTCCCCGTGGTGCCGATGCTGCGGTGACATGTAGTTCCGTGCCTCTTGGAGCTTTTGTGCAGATACAGGAAGTAAAAATATCACTGATCCACCATCCTCACTGGCCCATGTGAAGCAGGCGGTTTCGTGAGAGGGCCATGAGCTGATGTGAGACCCAGCATAGAAGCAACCCCTATCAACTGCTTACATCCAGTACCTCGTGCTTCTCCAAAAGGACCAGCAAACACACAATTTGGGTAGGGGGTTTTGCGGAAAAGTCAGCCTTCGACCCAAAGAGTCTGCGGAAAGTCAGCCTTCGATGACGGCTTGGCCTGCATGTCAACTGACATCCCTAACGCCGTATGCAGCAACGTGCATGGCAACGTAGCAAGCTGGGCTTTGACGTGAGATCGGACGAACAAGCGACACTCTGGTGAAGCACAGCTCTAGCTCGGGCCGGAGCCACATCAGCTGCCTGCAGCATATAGATTGAAGCTGCCATGACGACGCTGAACACTCGCTGGCGCAGCGCCGCTGCTCACTAGCCCGGCGCCAGCCACTTACATTTGCTGCGACAGAGAGATTCGAGAGCGACGACTGGTGTGATAGGATTCCAGATGGATCGAAGTCTCAAATGCACGAGTTAATGCTTTTGGGAAAGATTTACGGATGCCTATGGTTTTGGCGCGAGCCGCCTGGGTTTAGGCATCTTCATCTGTAAATGAGGCTTCTCGTTGGATAGCATCCAGTGGTAGGACTTGTACCATGCTCAAAGAGGCGAATGAATCTTGGGTGTATCGGATGCACGGGGGCAGTGGCAGCCTTGGACGAGAGTCGCCGAGGAGAGTTTCAGGCAGCCATGAATGCGGGGGAACCTCTTAGGGCTGTGGCATTCCAACATTCGTGACACAAGCCAATAAGACAAGGCTTTACTGCACATTCTGCACCGGCAACGCCCAGATACTGCACCAAGGAGGAAGACAGGATGCCGACGTTGTTTGCGGAGGGCCCAGGTAAGGATGTGACTGGGAACCTGGGAGGGTAGGTACCTCTGCTGCGGGCGCTTAGCAGACGGGCCGCCGGCTCTAGCACTGAACTGGAACTTCGAGCCTCAGATCCAGTGGTTTTTCCAGAAGCAGCCCGCAGCTGACAGCTGGGCGGCACCATTGTTCGGTACGTTTTTGAGCGCCGGTGGCCACAGTCTAGACCAGGTACCTTTGCCTCAACCAAGCGCCGCCACGGCTGGAGCCTCGAAATGTCACTCTCAACCCTCCCACGGACGGACCCCGTCCCGCATTTCGGGTTTTGCTCCACCAAATATGCTGCCTGAGCCCAGCCTTGCCCGCGCACTGTCCATCACTCACAGCAAAGCCTCCACTCGGATGATTGGGGAACAGTAAACAGCATCTGGCAACGCGCAGCCTCATTCCCGGCATCTTCGTGTCCTGCCGGCATCGCCTTCGAGCGGTCACAATCCGCAGCGCAGACCGACTTTTGCGGCACCAAGACCATTTGCCAGCAGCAGCAACAACAACAACAACAATAACAACAGCAGCAGCAGCAGCAGCTAGGGGGCAGCGGCCCAAATTGCAGACTCAGGCCGCGAAACCGTAAACCGCGAGGATCAACAGCAGGCTATTGTCGCGCTTTCTTTGCTTGTCTGTCTCACCGACAGCTCGCTTCGCCTGTAGTACCGCCCGAACTCGGACCACTCAGAAGACGCAAACTATCGAGAATCCCTGGGAGCACTGTGCCCTGTCTTGTTCGATTCATTTCATCCGGGACCTTTCGTGCCCCATGTCCGGGTCATAGCCGTGACATCAAATAACGACCATGGCCAAGAGAGACCAGCTCTCGCCCATGGATCATTTCTCGCCAGTCCACCAACCCGATGAAGGGTACTCCGAGGACCCTCTCAACCCCACGCCTCATTTTGATCTCCCCGTGCTCCTCTCCACCCTGCGATCCCCTAGCGACCTTCCAGCATGGCTGGCAAGCAATGCCGCTGTGCTACCTGTCAAGGTCAGAACAGGTTGGTGACGCCATATGCAAAGCGGCTTGGCGCCTCAATTTGCTAATATGACACTTGCAGAGCTGACCATGGCTCTTCTCGATGAGTTGCCCACCTCTGCCATCGCCGAAATCGTGCAGCGTCTTAATCCCCGACTATATATCGACTTCATCCGTTACCTGCCACCTGAAATCTGCCTCAAGGTCCTTTCTTACCTCGACCCCGTTTCTCTCGTCAGCGTCCTGCAAACATGTCGAGCCTGGTACGATTTGGCTTTGGATCGAAAACTGTGGGAAAGATTATACTACATGGAGGGCTGGAAGGCCATACGGAGTGAAATCGATGCGTGGGAAGTCAAAGTCAATGCAGGCATGAATACCTCTATAAGCCACCTACACCGCATACAAACCTCTGAAGGCCACACAAGCAAGATTCGGGCACTGCTCAATGACGACGAGGATCTAGAAATGGCAGACAGCGATCGTCAAACGAGCACCAACGGGAATGTGACTGGCGAAACACCAGTTCTCTCCCCGCACTCTTCGTTTTCCTCCAATAGGCCGAGCGGTGGACTTTTCGGGGATATGGATGTCGACAGCTCCTCGTCTAAGGGCAAGAGTATCGACAGGAGTCTAAGCACCTCAGATTCTAGAGGCAAGCGGAAAGAGCTTGACGATGCGCATATGGTATCACTGCCACCCATCCTTCCTAGCGATGTTCCTGGCAGTATCACGAAGTCGACTCTTGGTATGTGGGATGTTAATGGCTCTCGCTATCGTATCAACTGGAAGTACCTCTACAACATGAGGCGGCGCCTGGAGTCCAACTGGGAACTCGGAAAATACACCACTTTCCAACTACCGCACCCCAACTTTCCCGAGGAAGGACATCAAGAATGTGTCTACACTATACAGTTCGATACAAACTACCTCGTCAGTGGAAGCCGGGATCAGACCATGCGAATATGGAACATTCATAGCCGACGGCTGGCTCGACCACCACTTACCGGGCATTCAGGTTCCGTGCTATGCCTGCAGTTCGACGCGGACCCGGACGAAGACCTCTTGGTGTCGGGTAGCAGCGACTCGAATGTTTTCATCTGGAAGTTTTCAACCGGCGAGCTGTTGCAGAAGATCACGAGAGCCCACAGGGAATCAGTACTCAACGTGCGCTTTGATAACCGCGTGCTTGTTACCTCTTCGAAGGACAAAACCATCAAGATATTCAACCGACGACCGCTACGTTACGGGGATGTCGGGTATGGCCCACATGACCCGGTAGTCAACCCAGTAGCCACGAATCTCAGACGCTATGGTTATGAACCGGATCTGGCCCAAGAACTACCGATCAAGTCACCGTTCACCATGATTGCACGATTAGATGGGCACACCGCCGCAGTGAACGCGATCCAAATTCGCGACGAAACAATCGTGTCTGTGTCAGGAGATAGGCATATCAAGATTTGGAACTGGCCCAAGGAAGTCTGTACCAAGACGATTCCCGCACACGAGAAGGGAATCGCGTGCGTTGAATACGATGGCAGGAGGATCGTCAGTGGTAGTAGCGATTACGAGGTGTGCATTTTTGATGCGCCAACCGGACTAAAGGTCGCGCAGCTACGCGGCCATGCTCATCTTGTTCGAACGGTTCAAGCAGGGTTCGGTGACCTGCCCTACAGTCAAACCGAAGACGAGGCCGAGGCTAAGGCTGTAGATGCGCGCTATTTCAAGGCCGTTGAATCTGGTGAGATTGTGCACGAAGCCGAGCGACGGTCCCGCCACAACCGGAGAGCCAACGCTGGCAGCTCCCGACCAACTGAGATTCAGGCCACGGGAGCCAGGATTCCACCTGGCGGAGGAGGAGGAAAGAAGTACGGACGTATCGTCTCTGGCTCTTACGATCAAAGCATAATCATCTGGAGGCGCGACAAGGAGGGCGTTTGGAAGCCAGCACATCATTTACGCCAGGAGGAAGCGGCGGCGGCAGCCCAAAGGCAATTCGCACCACCCTCTGGTTCCTATCCACCAGCAGATGGAAATCCTATTCCACTTCATCCAGGCGTTATGCCCGCCAACCAAGGCCCTGGCTCGGCGCCCGGTAGTCAGCAATTGCCAAGCATCGGTCACCTTGCCTATCTTGCCAACCTGCCTGTGCCTGGTCTACCAGAGCCACAGTCGCGCCGGTCCGCATCTGCCTATATGCAACTCATCGACCAAGTCGTGCCTCTCGGACTCGCGGCGGTACAGCAGACGCTGGCTCAACATCCCACAATCCTCGCCTATCACAACTACCTGCAAGGTGCGATCGAACGTGAACCGTCACCCTTTGTGCGGACACTGCTGCGGCAGGCAGTCGCAGAAGCACTCGTAAATCTGCAGCGACAAAGGCTCCTCAATACTGGGGGCATGCCGCCAGGGACTCCGGGCCCATCATCTTCAATGGCTACTGCAGGCTCTACGAGTTCCCCAAGCAACGCGGCTGACACCAGCCACCAAGCTACATCACCGACTGGTGCGGTTTCCTCATCCCACGGTGAGTCTGCTCAGGCAGCAAATACAGCTGCCCCGGCAGTCCCACCCTCGACACCCGCTCCTCTCAACACCCAAAACCTGCAACAAGTACCAGCGGCAGCCGCGGCGCAAACCCCCCTTCTTGGCCAAGCCCAAGCCGCCGCCGCGGCACACCACCACCCACATCTGGCGGAAGCCGAGATTGCTCCGGCACGTGTCTTCAAGCTGCAATTTGACGCCCGGAAGATTGTGTGCTGTAGTCAGGCACCTGTTATCGTTGGCTGGGACTTTTGCAACGGGGATGCGGAGTTGGAGGAGGCCTCACGGTTTTTTGCAACGGTAGATTGAGGTGTAATGGATGACGATCAAAATCCAGGAAAGCATGATGGACACACCACTCTGGGAGCATGAATGGACGGCGGGACACTGAAGGCATCGTAAATTTCGTGCCGGCGGTTGGTGATACTTCATCGTCCAGCCGGGCGACCTTCCTTTTGGATGCATTTAAGGATCAAAAAGACGGACGCAGGTGTAGACAACAGTACTGACGCAGTTCTGGCAATTTCTACCACGCAGGGACATGGAAGGGAATACATTAAATAGCGATGATTAACATTTGCCTTGACACACCATGAGAAACTCCCGGGCCATGCGGTGTCTTTTGTCCACGAGCCATTGTATATCCAAGCCAAACAATACAAATTCCAACCCAACGCCACCATGAAATAGTCACAAGAGCTGTAGACTTCTCCTCGTCGCTTGCTGTCTTAGAGCAACCTTAACCTTCCTTGAATCTCGGAATACTGCAGCGTTGAATCCACGCTCGATGCTGGATCAACCGGCAACCTGTTTTACCTTGTCCTCCGTCTGGGGCGCCTCGTCGACGAACTCTGGCACCACCTCGTCCTGGAGGAACCCGGGGACGTGTCCGCCCATCTCCTGTTCCAGCTCCTGCTCCAACCCCAGAGCCTCAAGCTCGGCATCCAGCTCGGACTCGTCAACCTCGTCGGGGATCTCGTAGCTGCGCGCGAGGCTCTCCTGGATGTCATTGCCGACGTCCATCAGGTCAGCCATCTCGTCCTGCAGCCGCTCGATCTTGTCAATGTCGATCTTGCCGTACTGCTTACGTAGCTCCTTATTCGTCGTCTTCATGGCGTCAACCTGGGTCATGACGTTCTTGAGGTTGTCCTGCATGCTCTGGGCCTGCTCCATGTTCCAGACCTGGCTCTCGAGCTTCTCTTTCTCGGCCTCGTACGCTTTGCGCTTCTGCAGGACCTTGAGGGCCTTCTGTTTGATGGCCGACTTGCCGGGACCCTCGCGCATCTTGGAGAGCTTCTCCTGGTAGGCCCCAAGCTCGCCATTGATGGCCTTGAGCTTGGTGTCGATGGAGGCGATGCGTGTGTCGAGGTTGGAGATGGCGCCGTTGAGAGTGGGCTTGGGCCCCGTGGGTTTGGAGCCGAAGAGGCGGTTCATGATGGGCGGTGTGCGGAAGGATGTGAGCAGCTCCTTGACGCTATACGAAGATGCGGTGGGTGTGTTTCGTCGCGGGTTACGTGTGGAGAGGTTCGCGGTTCGCCGTGTCGCGAGTGGAGGCGTGCCTGCGGAATGAGTGGTTGTGGATGTTTGTATGCGAGACGGAGCGTCTTGAGGCTCAGAGGCGGGATGACGTTGCGCCTGAGCTGGAGGGGCAGAAAGAAGCCTGGACCCCACCATGCCGAATGGGGAGGCGAGCTGCGCTGACTCATCAGGCGGGAGCTTAGCATTGAGGTTAAGGTATTAGTTTGAGAGGATGATGCTAGTTCGGATGGCGCATGGCTTTGTACAGTAGCCTGTGGAATTGTTTATGGTCTGCATCACGATGAGGATATAACAGCGACAGACTCGAACCCCTTGAACTTCAAACCAAACGTTCTCTATACAGGCAGTGCTGGAACGACTCATGTTCTGAGAGTTGCCGCATGCAAGTTGTACATGTGCATATTGTGTTGCTGTAGGTGATCTGCTTAGCACGGTACCTGTTGATCGAAACCGAAACCCCCTTTTTGTCTCCACGGTCAACGGTCGCTATTTGGGCCAAAAGCGGATTTGGGCTTTCCCGTAGAAAAAACATGTAAACATTTCCACCATGCTCTCACCGACCTTTCACCGTGGATCTCAGATTGTCTTCAGATGGTATTCAACTTCATTTCAATTGACAGGGGGCCGGGGCCAGGAGCTATCCTGAAGCGGACTAGCGGGCCCATCAACTGGTGAGGGTCCCCGGGAATTTTTGTAAACAAATGCTTCCACTACACGCCTGTGCTTCTTCTTCTCGACCCAAAGTCACGACCACACGCGCCGGGACCGTGTATCCTCGTCTGAACTTGTTCTTCTCCGCCCGCCGTGCTCGTGCATTCCCTCAACCTCTTCCGATCGTACACTCGAACCTTACGAACTCATATCGCGATACCCGTATTCTTGCGTTTGCTTGCGGGCCAACTTTCGCTGCCGGGGTTTGTTTACTTTCGGCGCTTGTGCTGCCCGCCGTCGCGATGGATGTGGCGGCGGCCCCTTCGTGGGAATCCGGGCCTTTGCCCGTGAAATCGTATGTCTCTTGGCGGTTTATATATTTCATCTGTGCCCAATGTCACGAACTGACCTACTTTGCTTTTAGAAACTCTCTGCCCGCGTCTTCCGTCGCATTCTCGGCGAACGCAGGCTCTGCCTCAACCGAGGGCAGTAGCACATCTGGCAAGATGCCAGAAGAAGTGTATGCAAAGCTTTCGATGCCGTCTTCTTCCCGTACAAACATTTACTGATTTCTGTGGGATAGTTACTGGCTTGGCCACCTGGCCATCCAGCCACCTGTCCGACGACTGCCCGCCTGGGAACGCGTGCCAACCGTCGCCAAGTCCCAGCTGTTTCCCGGCACAATCATGAAGCGCGTAACGGTGCCCACCTTCGACGCAACATCGCCATGCAGTTTGCAGGCGAAGGCGGAGGTCCGCGGTCAGACCGATGCTGTCAAGGCCTGGCGCATGAAGCTCCTCCACCGGCCTTGGGACGGCTTGAAGCAGCACAAAGGGTTCACGGGGGAACCATTATCGGAAGCTGCAGTGACCAGCATGAGAATGCAGGCCAGAGGTTGGTACATTACTGTCTTTCTTGGTGCACAAGCTAACAGAGTCCAGTCCACGTCGCCAACTACATGCTTGGCAAGGCTACCACTGCGAAACTGCGCGCCTATGAGTCAGAGTATAGAATTGTACCAGCCAAGCGCACGCTGGTTGTCAACGAAGCGTCGGAAAGCGAGCGAATGATGCCAGGCAACAAGCTCCCTCTCTACATCGAAATCCGCCCACTGCTCGAGAAGGCTGAGGAAGACGGCGTCGCCCAGGTGGACATGGCGAAGGCGTCGTTTGCTCACTCCACTGCAATCCTGCAGGAGCTGAAGCACAACCCTCGCAAGCATCTGGCTGCGCACGGCGTTCCCGATCTATCTTCCATCACCGATCATACGGAACCTACCAGTCCTCACGTCATGAGCCCTCCTCGCACGACTGCGGAGGCTAAATCTCCTACAAAGCGAGACGCCGTACCCTCAAGTCCTTTGCAAGACAGCTGCAAGCGACTCAAAGCTGCCAAGGTTGACCTTGTGCCTGCTACCAGCCCAAAGGCTGAGCCGTCGCCAACCAAGTCGGCTTCTGTACCTTCTACACCCCTCAGGGAGCTGTTTGCAACACCTAAGCTTACAGCAACACATTCCCTTTACAGCCCTGTCCTTGGCATAAACAATGTCGCAGATGATCAGAGGCCTGAGAATGCATTATTTACCCCTGCCTACAAGGTCGCATCGTCGAGCTTCTTGGTCGGTCAGCCTGAGAGCTCACCTATGAAGCCCTCTTTCACCTCAACAAACAATCTGCCATATTCAGCAGCTACCACACCGCAACCAACGAATACGCGACCAGGAAATGCCTTCAGGGTACCCTTGTTCCTTGACTCGTCTTCTTTCGACTCTCCCGCCCAAGAGGCTGAAATAGAGCATCCTTCCCCATCAAAATTTGCTCGCCCAATTGCTCCTACACCATCGAAGTGGAACCGCACCGAGTCGCCATCCACACCCCTGCCTGAGACACCCAGCGCAACCAATGCCCACCTTCGTGCGGACACTGCCTCAGTCGCTGCTGCCAGCACTCCTTCAGTAGATTCCTCGGCATACAATGCCAATTCTTCCGTCGATCTCACGAACTTCGATTTTGGACCTTACTCCTTAATCTTTGCAGCATGCACAGCGCAAACTGGTAGTGACGCTCAAGAAGCCAAACGCATCAAAGATCTTCACTCACGTCGTCGCCGGCAGAGCGAGCCTCTGTACAAAAACACCTACAAGGTACAGAAGCGACGAAGCTCTGCATCGCCCCAGAAACTTGCGCAGAAAGCAGCCTTGGCATTCTCCAATGACAGTATCTTCTCTAGCCCGGCTCCTGCATCGAAAGAAGTAAACCTTTCGACTACAAGCGGAACAGGCCTTACGAGCCAAGAGCAACTTACTCCTCGTGCTTCTGCACCCTTACATACCGAGAACACGCCAGTAACGAATGAGCCTACAACAGCCACATTGTTCTCAACTACACCCTCTATCCAGATCTCCCCTGCTGCAGAACAGACTGCTCCTGTGGCGACTGAAAATGGGCATACCACAGCAGAACATCCTGGTATCTTCAATATTGATGTTCGCCAAAACCCTGACATTTTTGGCACCCACGCCGTCAATCAGCTGGCCCAAATGGCCGAAGCCTGCTGCGATGGTCACGCTAAGGTCGTGATTTCGCAAGAGAATGGAAGGCTAATCGTCAGGTTTAAGTTGCCAACCGAATACGCTTCCATGTTTCCTCCTAGCCAAGGCTCTGATGAGTCCCACTTTACAACATCGCCTTCGGCAATCTCCTCCTCTCCGAGGATTCGATTTGATCGTCCACAGCAGAGTCATGGTCGCTCTCAAGCCCGCGTCTCAGACTTGGGCATCTCACTGGGACCGAACACAAGGCTCAGATCCCCATCAAAAACACGGGCCACATTTAGCAGCCCGACTCGCCCGACCCGTAGCTCACCCCTGAAACTGCCTCCCATCACTCAATCACCTACTGAGCCTTCTCCTGCGACCAGACAATCTGGTCTTTGGAAGCGGATGTCTGCTCAAGCCGATCAGGACGCTACGCTTATCATCTCAGACTTTGCAGTATCTCCTACAAAAGCTGCATCGTCTTCACCATATGTATCTGTGGCAGAGTCTCCACTCTCTGTTAAGGGTTTCTCTCATCCTGAGTCTCCCGATCTATCCATCCTGGGAACACCCACAATGAGTGGTATTGGAGTTGTCGATCGCGATACCCCCGAACATCGTCGATTCTCGATGCTCCACGCCCCTCTTGAGGGCACTCCTTTGGTCTTCACGCCAGACGCACGATTGAGCGCGGCATCCGAAGTTACACCTTCCCCTTACCCAATGACCCCAACTTTCACACAGAACTTGGTGACCCCATTGGCTACCTCCGAAGAACCCGAGCTACCTTCTATCGAGGCTGTGGACGCAACAAGCCAGCCGTCTCCAGTTCCGACAGCCTCGAACTCTCCATCACAGGCCGTGAACACTCCAAAGTCAACCTCGATCCCAATTTCGCACACCTCGGCCACTCCAGCTGAGACTGCATTGAAAACCGACTCCTTCCAAACCCCTCCGCCTATTGACGTGGTCGAGAGCACTACACCCACATCTTCTCCCCCTCTCAACTTATCATTTACGCCCGTAAACCGACGTACCCCGCGTCGAACATTTGCTGAAGTCAGCCCTGAGGTAGAGAGTGAAGCAGAAAAGAACGAGTCGGAATCGACTACACACCTAACAACCGAGGAAGTGCCTTCAGCTCCCATCATCGCTGCCAGCCCTGCCGCGCAAAAGCTGTCCGTTGTCGACGATGATAGCCCGGGTCGCGAATACATGCGGGAATTCATCAAGCGCTCGAAGCCAAGACGACTTTCGACCTTGGAGAATGGGTCGCCCATCGCACAACCAGCTGAGCGGTTGCCACTAGGAGCTAAGAGCCCTAACACTGCCAGCCCCCAGAAGGCGAAGCGCAAGTTGAAGGAAGACTCTCAATCGCCACTTAAGAAGTCGATCGAGCCAGCGCCTAAGCGAACTCGTCGCACACTCAAAACACCCAAACGGAAAGACGCAATGGAGATCGACGAACTTGCAGCCCCCGAGGCGGCTACTTTGGCCGCCGACGGTACCGATGAAGCTGATGCCCATGATGATGTTGACATGGAGGATGGAGCCATGACACGGCGCTCGTCTCGTCTGCGTGTCCTGGGTAAAACTACTACTGCGAATTCGAAGTCGGCCATTCCGACACCTATCAAACTCAATAGACCCGGCACTCGCCGTGGCGCCGCAGGTCCAGTCCTCAACTCATCAGTTCGGAATGAACAACAGGACCTTATGCATCAGACGCGTTTGAATACTCGCAGGAATAAGGGCAATGCCGAGTATCCCGCGCAAGTTCTGGCTAGGCGCTCCCAGGAACTGCAAGAGGAAGAGGTAGAAGAGAAGATGACCGAACAGTCCAAAGCGACCAAGGACCGCAAGAGTGTTATCTGGAGAGAGCCTCTTGAGGCGCACCAAGAGAAGTCCAAGAAGGGAAAGACTGCTGCGAAGACGGCACCTCAGGGCAGTGGCATTACAAAGCCACGGAAGACAGCGGCGTCACAGAAATCCGAAGGAGTCGAACCACGACCACAGCGGATGACTCGCTCTCGAACACGAAGCCAGGCTTGAAGTAGAGAGTCCGAGAGAGGAACCTTGATGACAAGCATTATTGCATTTGATTGAAGCATTTGAGATGTGGTTTGAGCACACGCACAGGGAGCATTATTAGAGATGCGTGTTTACTTCTGCATGAGCAGCAGGCGTTTTATTCTGCAAGATACACCCCGCTGGCTTTGAAATTTTTGTTTGAGATTGCTAGTTAGGTCAGGAGAGCTCACTTGTGTTGGAGTCTATTGGTCTGTTGGAATCACTGTTGGATCGCAGAAGCCGGCATTCGAAGCCGCATCAGGTAGTTGCGTTGGCGTTAAGGGATTTTGTTTTTGATTTGCGACCTACAAGATGATTAGTCTTTGCCAGAAGGCCGTGGAATGGTTACGAAGTTGAATGAAACACAATATTTCCCTACCAAGTAACGTACATTGTGCAAGATGGCTCGACCTTCCATGAGAGACTTCTTAACTCTGCCGAAGTCGTGACGAATAGTCTGAAACAGGACGAGGAGACGCGAGGCGGACAGTACGTTGATATGTGAAAGGTGTACCACTTGTCAGGGGCAGCTCTACCTTTACACTTTACAAAGTTTAACTACACTTTGATCTTGTTGAGATCCTAAGCCGCGCTTCACCAGTCCTGCCTGTCCTTTCTTCTCTTAGCTGTTCTTACCGTCCTGCTTGTTGGCCCTGCTCTTCGCCTTGACACCTTGTGTATCCGGCTGCTTGTTATTGGGACTCTTCTTTGCTCCTGCATTGTCGCTGTTGGCTTTCTGGCCTTGACCTTTATCTTTTGCACCCCCGGTCAACCTCTCAGGCCTTTTGTCTTCTTCAGCCCTGAGTGCTGGGGCCCGGGCCTCGTCCTTACCACCACCACGGCCCAACGGCGCCTTGTACCAGGGAAACATGCGGCGCAGCTTCTCGTACAGGCCGTCGCCGACGGCGTTGTCGTTGCACTTGCCCGGCTCGCCGACGCCGCGCCGGATGCCGTTGACGTAGTCGCGGCAGCCCCTCTCCTCCCACCACAGCAGGTCGTTGGGGATGCCGCGCGGGTCGTGCTCGTACTTGCAGATGGGGTGGCCCCTGGCCTCGCGGCCGTACCACTTGTTCCAGTCGACCATGGTGCGCTTCGCGGCGACGCCCTCGCCGCAGCGGGCATCGGCCTCAACCATGGCGGCCATGTACTCGAGCAGCGAGGCCGGGTTGCGCCCGCGCAGGTTGCAGACGTAGACGGCGACGGAGCCGCGCAGGGCGTAGCGCGCGAACGACTCGGGGACCCAGAACAGGGGCGCCTCGAAGAGGGCGTTGACGGCGGCGTAGTAGTCGCCGAGGTCGAAGGTGCGGTTGCGTGCCTCCTTGCCGTCCCCCTCGCCGTTGCGGCAGAAGAGCTTGCCCTTGGCGATGGGGACGACCTCCTGGAGGGTGCGGCTGCGGTAGTAGTGGTCGTGCTCCGGGTCGCCGGTGACGAAGCGCCTGTGCAAAACGCGGCCTGGGCTTGCTGGGTCGGGATGGGCGTAGTAGACGCCGTCCGGGAGGGTCGGGTCGATGTCAATGGCGGTAGTGGCCAGGGCCAAACTAGAGGCGAAGAGGAGCGTGCGAAGCTTCATGGTTGTTTAGGAGTGTTCTCGAGCCTGGATGAGGGTGCAATCATGAGACGTGCTAGTTCTATGAAAACTCGGTTGGAGGCAGAATGCATCGAGAAGCTTAATATCATGGGAAGTAATCTTGAGGGATGCTGCTTGCGAGAGGTTTATCCTACGGATTGTTATAGTTCACATATTGACCGTCGTGATGACCTGTTCAGAACTTTGTGGAGTCAAGACGTTGTTTTTCTCCAATGTTCATCGAGGAAAATGGGAAAATCCGAGTTCATTGCTGATCCAAAAACAGCACTCTGTTCGCGTCTGAAGCTATACACACTCTGTGGATCCAGCCATTCGTCGACTGAGCAGGAGTTTAGGCTATGAACTGTGAGCTCTCCGCTGTAGCACGTAAACTTCAAGTCGTCATTGCCCGTAGGTCACGGCCAGTATTTGAGACACTGAAGATAAATGACTTAAAGCCCGTGGTTTCTGATTGGCGTATCAGTATGCTTGGTTCAGACACGGAAGGGAGCGTTGTGGTTCGGACGTCAGAGGCTGTTTTGGGAGTTGGATGCGACAAAGTCTCAGATCGTAGCTATCAAGATCTATCTGTCATTGATCATAGCATGCTTGCTCAAAGGTAGAGACCATGGATATTGCAAAATGCCATCTCGATTTGTGCAGATGCCGAGATCGAGCTGGGTAAGTTGTGTTTTACAATTAGGATCCAGGCAATGGCAATGACAGCTACATGACCGTGCCGGAGTGCGTGTAACGAGGGAGCTCAGCTCAGCTCTCCGCATTGCAGGTTCCTGCATGTTTAGCGCATCGGAATGGAATCTTGAATATGATCGCTTGGCGGTTTTCTTGACCTACGCAGCGGGCAGTAATGACGTCGTCATAAGCCTCGCTTCGCCATGCCGTCACTATGCCGTGCCGTGCTGTACGGCGGCGAGAGGGACCCTTGCTTGGGCTTGGGGTTCAGGGCTTCTGCTGAGAGTTCAAATTTGACCAAACCGCCGGGGCAAAAGCAAACGCCGGGTCCGCCATATGGAGCAACGATGGACTCGGTCTTTGTCCGTTCCGAGCTGTCAATGACAGATGGACGAGATGCAAGCGTCGACGATGGATGTACTAGTCAAGATGACATCACCGGGTTTTGTGGCCCTTGTCTTGCCCCGTGGCGATAAGCACGACGAGCCGAGGACCGGGCGAAAAAAATGCAGGGTCCAGCGCCCCTCTCTCTTCGACCCGAACTAAAAGCCCCGGGCCCAGGGGTGGGTTGTGGTCGATCAAACGGGCGGCTGCTTACAGTACCGTTGATATGTATGGGTGGGAAGAGGGAGCGGCCGATCACTGTTGTGAAATGGTGAAGATGGGAGGCGCTGTGTCTTGTGTCAGCTACATGCAGTTATGACGCTGTTTGACTCGGGCCAGACAGGGCGACGGGGTTCAATGAGAAGACAAAATGCTATCTCTTTGGTTGCATGCGGGAACCGTGTAAGCATGTCTGGTTTGGATTACAGCATGGTGTCAAATGCTGCGGAATTAAGCCCCGAGTACGGTACTACTCCTCTGCCGGCGATCTGTGGGCTTTGAAGGCATGCATGCTACGATGTAAGACTAGGTTGTCTCTCAAGTCCTAGGGCTCTTTTCCGCTTGCTGGTTGAACAGCAAATACATACGCGAGCCTGCCCAACGACGGCTACACGCCACCACCATCACCACCCGCCAAGAATGGCGACTATGGAGACAACGTGGGGAAAGTGAATGGGGCCCGAGTGTTTTGCTGTCCCGCCGCGGAGCATAGAAAATGTGGTTCTGTTTTCTTTTGGTTTGCTTGTGCCCCCTTTGCCCTAAACGACTGACGAATTACGAAAAGAAAAAAAAAAAAACCACACACAAGCCAGAAAAAAAAGCCCGCCTGATGCTTTGCAGTGGATGCCCGGACCGACGAGAACAGCCGCCGGGAGGAGCAGGACTTGCCTTACCTTACCTTGCCTTGGTGGAGAAAGCAAACGCCGAAAAAGAGGGCCAAGAAGAGGATCCTCACTGCGTCTCGGTGTGCAGGGCGAATTCGCCCCGACGGCCGCCACGGACGGGATACGGAGGGCCGGCCGGCCAGAAGTGACCGTCTTGGCAAGAAGGGGTCCCACGGGCTGCTGACTCCTTTCGACTCCACGATCCTACAACGTGCCAGGGAAGAAAGAAAAGGAGGGGGAGCGACATGTCGATGGATAGGGGGTGTCTGAGGCCGGCGTCTTGGCGCCAGAGAGAAGGGGGGGTGTATGTAGTAGAGAGCAACATTCCCTTCTCAAGCGTGTGACTCCGATGTTTGGACTGTGGGTTGCTTTCGCTTATGTACGATACGATGGAGAAGATTGCCATGAGGGACATGCGCGACTGTCAGGCTGCCGCATCCGCATGTGAGCGTCTGGTCAGCAAACAAGCGGGAGATGGGGGGTTGCTTTGCGAGAAAACGTTGGCGTTGCATTGCGGCGCGTTGCCTTTGTGCGCTCGGATGACTCTTTGTTCAATTGCTTGAGTTGTTGTCGTAAGCCATGGGCCATGCCCGTGTCGCCGCCTCACGTGTTTCACCAAAAGAGGACGGGGGGAGGGGACTAGGTCAAATGCTTCCATTTCGGTATCATGAGCAAAAGCTCTCTTCCGCCCTTTTCGACAACGTGTCACCTGCCTCCTGGTTGGAGTAACCGCGCATGGACAAACATGAAAAAGACGAAACCAGGGCATTTTTGGGGGGGGTAAGTTTCTCTCTATCTCGTTCCCTCGGCTCGGTAGGCGGGAGCGAAAGAGAACACATGGCTGATGGCGGTTCGAGAGTGTCAGTCGGTCCCGCCCCAAGGGAGGCGGACCGTCCGAGACAAACCGTTTCCTTTGAAACTATTGGTGACATGAAACTGTATCGGTAAAGGTTTCCCGCGTGGTTTTTTGGCCCGTGGAATGATTCCTGATGCCCGACCCAGGCTCCTGGGAAAGACTCAATCGAGACTGCAAGCCGTAACTTAGATGCCATTCCAGTGCCTGCCCCTGGTGACCCCAATCAACCAACTTGGCCCAACGAGTCTCCTGATGCTCTACGCCCTTCCTCTTCACGCCCCCTCCCCTCCCATGCTCCGTTTTAGTCTTTCGTTAGAACCAGCGATAATCTCTACTAGCCCACGCTCTGATAGGTTGGGCAGAAAGGCAAGACAGCCAGGAGAAGGCTGAAGGGCCTCGTAGTGGAGGGGACCCTGAAATGTGATAGGCGGCAGCGGGCAAAAAGAGGGACGAAAGAATACAACCATAAATGCAAACCAATTGTTTGTTTTTGTTGTTGAAGTTTGTGTGAGCTGTAATAATAAGCTTCCGAAGGCTAGCTGGACCCTATTTCGGTCTCGGTTGTTCGCGAACCCGCCCATTCGGGGATCGGGCAGAAAGAGAGGGAGAGAGAGAGCATTTCGCTCACGAGTTAATGCTTCAATCAAAGCACGCCCCCCTGGACTATCTGCCCGTGACACGGGACGCAGGGATCTGCTTGGAATCTTCTGCCCGCGTTCACCGAAGGTCCCTTTTACGAAATGGAATGCGGACTTGGGAATGGGTTGGCTTTTTGTTTTTGTGTTTCCCTATCTCGGTAGGTAAAAGTTGAGAAGAAACTCGAAACTCACCTTCCCCTTCCCCTTCCCCGCCTCCCCACAGAAACATTTCGTTTCCCCGCCTTTTTGCGTGTTTATACCTGGTACTAGTGGTAATGTCGTTGGTTTGGCTGGCTTTCCGATTATGCATCGCGACACGCGAGAGAGGGGGGGGGAGGGGCAGGCGAGGAGGGGGAAAGTGGAATGCGTTCTTTTGGAAGCAATGCGGGGAGGACGGGGCCACGATCGCAAACCGGGAGCTGGGGGAGCCTGCATGTGATGGGATCGACGGCACGGCGCCTGCATCCGTACCGCACCGCACCGCACGCCTTGCTCATTCTCCATCGGGATATCTCTTGCTAGGATTTCTGCATGAGAAGGGGGGGGGGCCTTAAGGGGAGAGAGAGAGAGAGAGAGAGAGAGAGAGACAGAGAAAGGAGCCCTGCCGCGCTGTTGGCTGTATCGGGCAGGCAGGAAGCCATCCATGAGATATGGTTGGACGGCGTCAATAGATAAGTGAGCCATCGCGGGAGTGAATGGCGAGATTTTACTGGGTCTGTACAACACACCGTTACTAGCAGGTCGATACGACTGCATGTAGTGTAGTTGGCGATAAGGACCACACAATAGGGGCGCTCACAATACTGTACTACGCTGCACCCCAGGCTATTCCTTTTTGCTGCCTGGAACGTCTGGAAGCTTGGCACGACGTGGACTGTGATTGGGCTCTGTTTTCAACGTGAAAAGAGAGGCTCAGTGCTTGCTTGCCCCCCTCCCTCCTCCGCGTCAGGTCAGCAAGCGAACTTGCAGCAAAAGGCGGAGGTAGCAGAGGCGGTGCTTCATCAAGAAAAGTTGCTGTCAGCCCATCTAGTCGACTTGATTTGATTTGCCTTGCCTCTGCGGAGGGTTGCAGCCTGCTGAGCTCAGCCCGGATGGGGGTGACCTGTTTTTCTTCCTTTTTCCAGAACACAGAAATGAGCAATGCAAGAACGTTGGGATTGGGCGAACGCCTGCAGGGCTGTCAGCATCAGCCACCCGAAAAGGACGAATACCGTAAAATGTGTGAATTTCGTTGACGCGACACGGCCGGGTTTCGAGTGGCTGGCGGGCCATCGGTTTCTCCACGGTTGGTTCGTCTCACATACGCATCTGTGAAGCCTAGCTGGTTGCTTCGGGCTGCCACTACACACCCCCTCCCTTGGGGGGGCGCCTGTCAGTCGCACGCCCTCCCTTTTTCTGCTGCGTCTTCCCTTTTTTTGCTTTGCTCCAAACAGAAACCGAGAAAAAGAGAACGAAGCGTGGTCATTCGTGTCTGGGCCTTCCGCCCTTCCGTTGCAGCCTTGTGGAACTGCTGCCTCCGCTGGGGAAACCGGGATTTCGTTTTGACGGGGCGGAGGGGCAGAAAAGTCAAGGTTCAGGTCAGGACTCCAGATCTAAGTCTATCCGATGACAGTGTCTTTATTGCCCACGTCTATCGAAGCTTGGGACCATTCGCCATGTCTCGGCCATTCCAGCAACACGCGCGCGCGCGGGGCACTTCAGCCCTCAATCGATAACCCTCCCCCCTGTTCCCCATTCTCCTTCGAGGGGAGGGGTGGCCCTGGAGGCAAATAGTGTTATTTCTTACAGTCACCGTTTGGGCTTCCTTACCTTTCCACATCTTCTGATTCCCAAAGCTTGCCTGGCTCTTTTGCCTTGCATGGGGCACAGGTGGCTTCTGGCCGCTGGATTGGGCCGTTCAGCGACCGAAGTTAGGTACCTAAGGTAAGGTACAGTACCTAGGCGGGCAAGTGGCTAAGGTACCTTAAGCAGGCAAAATATGTAGGCAACGTTGAACTCATTTATTGCTTGTCACCAACGAACCAACTGGATAAGAATAAAATCGAAGAAGATTCTCAGAATGAGCTACAGAGAAAGATTTATTTAGAAAACATTCGAATAGAAATAATACTATGAAATTTGTATAGTAGACTATTTGAAACCCTTCCGTATCGCACTGTTTTAGTGAGAGTGTTCTGCTTAGATGGCTCCTAGGCCAGATAAAAAGGCACAACAGGGCTGCTGTACCTTCTGCGCAGAAGGTCAATCCATGCCCCATGCAGCGACGCCTTTGCCTGCGGCCAAGCCCCGGGGTGCCCCACGGGCCAGCAGCAAAAGAGGCAAAGACAAGACCTTGTATTTTCATCATCGTTCCTTGGTTTTTTGCCCAGTGGGCTCTTGCAAGATCAACAGTCAAAACTTCATTGTCGTCATGATTCATATTGTTTACCCTTTTGATGAGAGGGGGCTTGGCGGAGCACCCAAGTTTTTTACAGCACCGCCATACTCGTTTGTGTCGAGTAAGACTGTCGGTGTGCGATGCTATGCTACAGTATATGCTGACGAGTGATTCAGACCGTCATTCTCATTTCATTTGACTGCCGGGCTCAGTCCAGTCCAGTCCAGTCCAGCCCAGTCCCGTCCGGGCCTTCGGTGACACCCAATTAACCACAGCACGGTACTCGTGTTTTCCGCTCTCGAGATTAGCGCGGCCATGTCCAACACCCCCGGTCAATCCCCAGCAAAAAGCATACGAATCTGGAATCATTGGACGCTTAGCGCCAAGGCCAGCACGACTCGGCGTCTCCCCCACCGAGGCTCAATCGACGACTCATTCCAAGCCCTGCCTGTCTGTTTGTCTCTCTGCTGTAGTGTCTGCTGTGCCCGAAAAGCTTACCGCCCTCGCCGGAAGGGAAGAGAAGAAAAAAAAAAGGGGACGACTCTGACTCTTGTGGTGCATTAGGTTCGGTGGGATTTTGTGGTGCTGCAACGGTACGTGGGCGAGGGTTATGAGTTATGACACAGGCGGAGAGAGAGTAAAGGGGGCAAAGGTTAACGACCCTTACGAATGATTCCAAGGGTTCTTTTTCTGCTTTACGGGTGTTGCTGTTCACCAAACGCCACCCCTGGCAAATGCGTCCCCTCCCCCCCGTATCGGTCAGTCGTAGCGTACAGCTAAACTGCTTTACGGTGAGAGTACGGATATCACCAGCATTGGACCCCAGCTCGCTCGGGCGCCAGGGTATCCGTTCGACATCATTTGCGTTCCTCTGGGACGGGGTCGGGCATTTCAGCTACGTCTAAAACTGAGGGTTCTTGGCCCGTCCAGTCAAAACCGCCCAGGCGCGCTTTCGGTCGCCAGAGGGAAAAAAAGGGAAGCCAAGAAGGGCCCGCTAGCCAATCTCGTGGCCGTACCACGCCTCCGCGTTTTTTTGGCCTCTTTTTTTCTTTCCGTTTGTGGTCGCCGAGAATTGCACCGAGTAACAGGACCCAAGGATGCTGTGCTGTGCTGTATATTCCTGGTTGCTGTTAGGCGGCGAGATGCGGGAGAACTCGACAGCTCACACGAAGAGGGAAACAAGAGTGCCGCGCAAGCACCGATTTGGAATGCGCCCGGTGACGGTTACCGGGATCTGTTACATACAGAGGCGCCTTGTCTGTGCCCAGAGCACAGGTCCCTGTAGAGAGTACAGCACAGTCACAGCACAGCACAGCACAGCACAGCACAACACAGCATTGTCTCGCTGAGACAAAAAAAAGTAATTTCCTGGTTTTTCTTTCTTCCCTTTCCCATACCATCAACCGTAATGGTTTCTTTTCAGCTAGCCTCTCGCTTCCCATCATTATCCACATTGATCGCGTCGCAGCTCGTCAAAGAGCAGCCAAAGCAATAAACATGACCTGTACCCGTACACGACAAAAAGCTGACACGACCGAAAGGAGGCAGAAGGGCGGCAATGGAGGGGGCGTGCCAAAGCCTCCGCCATCTGCGATCCTCGGCACCCACCGCACACCCCTCCTCCACCACCGCTTCCGCCTCTTCACTTCTACTTTTCTACTTTGTGCTTCCACCCCCCATGTCTTCCCCCCGGCGGGACCCGCAACGAAACCCACGCCTCCGGGTTCTTTTTCTGGGTCGCCTGGCCTCTTGGTCTTGGCCTTTCTCTCTGCCTTGCCTTGCCTGGCCTTGCCTCGCCGTCTAGTTTATGAACTGGAGCCTCCCGCCATCGGCTCGCCCTCGTAGCTCTGATCTGTATTCCACTCTCCACAAACCACAAACCAATATATCCTCTCGCCTCTGCCCCTTGGTCCCATCCTCCACTCTTCTCAACCTTTTTCATCATACTTATACTCATACTCGCACTCACCCGCCACCCTTCCGCAGTAAGCAAAACCCACCGGATCCGAGTAGCGCAACCCGGGAAACCACCGATCGGCCACTCTTATATATCCGGACCCTCCTTGCCTCCTGCTGCACAGCGTCCTTGCCCCCCTTACTTTTCCCACCATATAAAGAAAGCAACTCGCCCCGTCCCGTCCCGCACGGATACATTCGCCTTTTGCTTTTCCGTCCTTTTGTTGGAACAAAGCAAAACGAAGACTCGAATCTTCTAGACGACACGCCTGCGCTGGTCGCCAACACTTGAAACGCAACACGCAACTCATCCACCGCCACCCGCACCACCCGTGACGCGCCCCGAGCCTTACATCGGCCACTCCAAATCAAGTTATTAAATCACTCGCCGCTCTCTTTCTCTCAGCAGAGAGAGCCCCACCCTGTTCATCAAACAACCGCCACCATTCATCTCGCACAGCAACACGCATTCACCATGTCGCCTAAATCATCGACGGAAACGGCCTCGTATTACTACGTCGTCCCCAACCTAAAAGCCCTTGACCCTTCGGCCCGGGAGGTCGACCTCAGCGCCCACGCGTGGGTCCAGCCCACTGTCATCGACGATGAGGACCTGACTTTCGGTGGAAAGCCCCTAAGCGCCTGGTACGAGGAGGAGCGCCGCCGCCTGAGCAGCGGGTCGAGTGACGAGGAGCGCAGAGGCCGCGAGCGCGTACGTCGACAGTACGACGGAAGCTCTGGCAAGCACCACAAGAAGTAAATGGAGTTTCATCTGCATCATGACCGGGCTGTAACGTAAAGGGGACCATTCCTTTCATTACTCCTCATGGTGCATTGCTAGGCAGCTATATCACCCAGTTGCCTGGTTCATCTCATCCATCGCGATACTCTCACTCTCCACAACACATTTACATGACCCTCGAATACCCTGCTCTTCCTCAAGATACCTCGGAACCTATTTCCTTCTTTCAAGTTTTCACACTCGCATCTGAGTCTCGGCATCAGCGTTGCCTCAACATCATCGACAGCATATCATGAGGACGGGATATAGACTGGTGTTACTCACGGATAAACTCGTTCGCGCATATCCCACAGGCATGGGATCGATTACCTCAGGAAGCTCAAGACCAGCCGCGTCTGGCAAACCACTACAGCAACCGACGATGCTCATCGTCGGCCCACTCACATTGAATTCACGATACTCACGACACTGCTCGACCTCTTCTCTCTGCTACGCCGCTAAGCGAGGCTAGCTACACCACAACACCTCCCGTGGCCTCAGGTTGGCGGCCTTTTTCTGGCATTGTTGCACTCGGAACAATCACGATGGCATGTTCCACGGCGTTTTCTCGTTTTTATTTTTTCGTGTCATTATGGGCATCGCGATACCATTGTTTCCATGTTTTGTCCTTTTACACTATCATTACTTAGAGAGCGGAAAGTGATATTCCAGCAGAGGCTGCTGGGACGCGCGCAGGGTGACACAAGCGGAATATGGGCGCGCGGTGGTTGCCGGATGCATGCCGGTGGCGGAGGTGAAGGAGGTGTAGCTTGCGGGATCGATTAGGGCTAGCAGAAACTAGACAGAGCAGAGCAGCTCGACTGAATGGCAGAAATACCATAACTACATTACCGAAACTACTCGTGCCAACCACTTCCAGAGCCCCGTGTGGCGTGCATGCGGTATTTCCTCGTGGCTGCATCTATGTCTCAGTAGGGGAGGTGCCACATGCCCCCTTACTTGTAGATCCTTCGGCTCCATTGAGATGTGATATATGATACAACAACATCTTCTATATCCGCCTTGGCCACAATCTTATGCGCGATAACGCGGTCTCATGTATACGCCCAGTACTGACCGTGAGCTGCAAGCCCACTAGGGCCGCAAGTAGGGCTCTCGCGCTCGCTGTGCGTGGCGTGGCCGCGCAACGGCGTCCTGGTCTCTCAACAACCAACGAATTGCCTCCCCGCCATCCATGTCACAAAAAACAGCGCACTCGACAACGACCAAAATTTCAAAAAAGGTTAGCCATTTACCGTTTTTGGGTATGGTTCTTAGGTCCTTGACGAGACGACTTTTCACATTTCAAAGTTTTCCGAAGCGACGGGTCTGGTTGGCTTCCCAGCTGGGCCAAATCCTGCGCTACACGTAATACATCTCCCGACTAGCAACATTCTGGGGAAAGGGCCAAGCTGGCTCCTCCCATGTTCTGGGTTTAGCATGTGAGCCTTTTTTTTTTATTTCTTGACTTGATTTGATAGTTAGCGCTTGATAGCAAGTTGGGGAGGAGAATGCCCAGCGTTGGCCAAGTTTCGTAGGGTTATGGCGGGTTGTTGAGGGACGACGGGCACAGGATGGATGATATCATCGATACCCTTTATTTTGCTATACACACACCCACATGCCGCACGCGTTCGCGCTCAACTTGCTTTCCCGGGCTTGGCCCCCGCCTATTGAGAACTGCGGCTCTTCTTTTTTTTTAGGTTGTGGTTCTGGTGGGGGCCTCTCGGGTCTGCTGGATGAAACCGGGTTGCATGAATCACGATGGCACGAGTGTGATTGCGGAGGGAGAGGTAAAGGATGAAAAGGAGCGAAAAAGGGGGACGGGAAAAAGGGCTGAAGATGCAGCTGTCATTTGCCATTAGAGACGAGAAGCGAATCAACCGGAAACCGGCTTTCGCTACGTGGGGATATTGCGATCATGCGGATTGCGCGGGCCAGATGATGGGATTTCCTTGATCATGCGAATCGTGCTGCTGTTTGACGTATTTGTGACACCCCTTAGTGTCCACCCCCGCACTCCCCCTTCCCTTCCCCCCTTGTTTCTCTTTTGGTCGCATTCCTTGATCTCCTGTTGGTCATTGATTGTTTTTCTCACTGTAGAAAGCCGACGGCGGCGGCGGCGGCGTTGTTGTTGTATAGTGGGCTGGGCGCATGTAATCGCGTCCTATGTCCACAAGAATCATGGCGGTCTTCATTAGCACAGTCACAGGAAGAGAAGCGAGTAGGGGGAAAGCGAAGGACTGGAATTTTCCCCAAGTCAAGTCTCGGCATAAGACCGCGAGGTTTGGCGATCTTTTCTTTCGATTGCGATGACATTGCGTGTTTGATGTGTTCTTTTTTAGATGTTGCGTCTGCGACCGTTTCATCCGGGACGGGCATTTTTCCCCCTTTCTCATTGACAGGCTGATCACTCGGTCTTCGGCCGAGAAGAAAAAGGTGCCGGTTGTCTGTGTCAGGCCTCTGCATTTGGAGTGTGGGTTCGATTGGCGGAGGTGGTGCGGTCGGCACATCACCGGACACTCGGCGGGGCCGGGATCGCCTTTGCCGGGCGTGTGTGTAGCAGGGGGGGGGGGGGGGACGAACGGACGGCTCCGGCGTCGCTGCCGGGATCGACAACGGCTTTTTGTCCGGTGGGGTTTACTCTCACGATGGCCTTTGGTCAGCACAGAAAGCCGTGATGAGAATGAGCAGTCATTGCTGTGCGAGGCGGGCGGCTTGGGTGTAAGACGGCGCTGACTCCGTGCTGCGACGGCGGGCAGTGTCTGTCCGGTGGTGTTGCGCGCGTGCGCACGGCGGGGGCGAGGCGACGCAGTAGCTGACGGCTGTGCTGCCGCGAGAGTACCGCCCGCCACACGTTTTCGGACCATGGCGAAGCTACACGTCGTGCATC
>PXOD01000962.1:0-39130 GCA_003012165.1 Paramyrothecium roridum
AAAAAAAATCAATTAAAATACTAAAGAATTAAAAGGGTTATATTCTATCATTATACGAAATTATTGTCGATTAACTATACACGCCCAATGTCCCGGCAGGTTTCCAGGGCATGCTGTTTGGTGGCGCGCGGTGGCATTCTTGGACGCGCGCATTATTACTTCCCATCAGAGTTGATCAGCCATGGCTCAAACAGTTTCCACCAGCCAATCAAACAAATCCGATGCACGATCCGCGACTGGTCCTGCGAAATGAAAGCCGGCTGACTAAAATCGTGAAACCGCATCGCCGCCGCCCCGTCCACGTCTTTACAAACTACGGCACCTCCAAGCCCGAATTGGCGCAATTCGCCGCTGGTAGCGGGCTCGCTATGCGCAATTAACATGACCATTGCCGGAATGCCGTGCTGTGATCGACCATCATCTCCGTCTCTGGGGCACGCTTGCTAAACGGAACCGCTCCCACGGCTACGCTGGCTACACCCGAGGTCACGAGAATGCGGGGGTTGCAGTGTGGACCACGGAGATTAGTTTGCGCCTCACCACAAGCCCCTCGTCGCAATCTTCCGCCCGTCCATTGCCGTGCAGCCTTGAATCACTCAATCGTCCAGGGATATTTCTTTCTCATAATCAAAGCGCACGGAGAACAACATGTCGGGGCCCACGGATTCGGAGACCCACGTTCCTGGGCTAACCTACGCATGTCGCTCGTACGGCGATCACAGCCTTCAACGAGTCGGTATCTGGGAGTTTGACTCGCCTCAAGCAGATGGAAGCAGGCCCTGGATCATGTATTTACGAACCCCGTTCTCCAAAGCATTGTTGAGTGCCGCCCATCAAGCTCAGCCGTACTAACACCGGCTACCAAGCTACATCCATGGCGGCGCATGGCGAGATCCCCGCAAGCTGCATGACGGCATCGTCCCTACTATGAGGACCTTGGTGGGCGAGGGCCAGGTCTCAAAGTCAAGCGTGAGAGGCTTCATCAGCATTGATTACAGGCTGTCTCCTCACCCGCAATTCCCTCAAGACCCAAGCAGCACCCCAGCCTCCGAGTTCCGGGGAGCCAGGCATCCAGATCACATACAGGACATTCGCTCGGCCCTCGCATTCCTGAAGGAGAGCCACCAGCTTTCCAGCAACTACATCCTCGTAGGGCACTCTGCCGGTGCCACTCTGTCCTATCAGCTCCTTATGGGTTCGAGCGCGCTGGCCGGCGCCAATGCGATAGACGTGCCGCTCCCAGTGTCTGTTGTTGGGATTTCGGGCATATACGACATGGTAGCCCTTGTCAAGCGGTTTGGCGAGCAGTACGATGCTTTCGTCAGTGCCGCCTTTGGGCCCGATCAGGCGATTTGGGCGCAGGCCGCCCCGGCCACTTTCACCGGGAGCTTCAAGGCAAACTGGTCCGGTCAGAGCATCCTGGCCTGGTCTCCTCAAGATTCACTTATTGACGAGCCTGAGATTGACGCCATGGCCGCCAAGTTGAAAGAGGACGGCTTGAGCGTGACAGTCCTGAAGGATTTGACGGATGACCATGACGTCGTGTGGGAGGAAGGCTCTCAGGTTGCGCGACTAATAACTATGGCACTGGCTCAATTGTCCTGAGCATGCATCACATTCTGCGTACACACCATCAACAGATTCCAGGTCAGTTGTAAATTAAAATCAATTTGCCAATGTAAAGGTGGGAGATCCCAAAAAAAGGGTTCCTATTAATAAGTAGGGTAGCCATGGGATTCGCTCCTGGCGGGTATTGAATGCGGCTGTGTAAGACAATCTGAGACGCACGATCATGTAATCAAATCTTCACCTTCCACCTCCACCCCGTGGCAGCAACGCGGCATGATGCCAGCGCCATGACCGCTCCGGCGATGACTGCGCCACCCCAGACTTGTGCCCAGATGAAATCGCCGCTCGAGCTGTCTATGATGGCGCCCGCCGTCGGGGGCCCCGCGAGCGTCGCAAACGCGCATATCGTGCACACCATGCCGAACCGTGTGCCCATCTTCTGCGGGTCCTTTGTGAGGCTGGCCAGCGAGCCGACGAACATGCCCTGGCTACCGCCGTTGGCCAGCCCGAAGAACACGCTGAAGACGTACATGCCCGTCCTGTCCTTGACGCCGATCCAGCCGAAGACGGTGGCGCTGAGGAGGCCGCTCGTGATGATGTAGGCGTTGATGGGGCCGATGTAGTGGTCCGCGATGTACCCCACCACGGGCCGTATGGGGATCCCCATGGCATTGGTTATGAGCAGGAGGCCGACGGATTCGATCGACGAGAAACCAATTATGTTGCGGGCATACGCATTGATCTGGGGCGGGTTAGCAGTCTACGCGCTCATCCTTTCACGCTGGTTCTCTTGTTTCTTGCTCACGTAGAAAAATCCAAAATACAGCGCATATAGATTCAGGAACGCCCCGAGCGCAAAGAAGACGTACGGCAGCTCCCGGAAGGCAGTCCACTCCACGAGCGCGCCAGTCTTCCGAGGGGCAACGTACGGCTTCAGCAGCGAGTTTGCCAGCAGCGTAATCACCAGGGCCACAAAGCCGGCGCACCGCACCGCCCAGCGGAAGCCGATCTGCGGGATGAGGTACTGCACCGTCGACGGGAAGATCAGGCTGCCCACGGAGGTGCCGACGGCGGCCACGGCCAGCGCAAAGGCTCGCTTCCGCTTGAAGTACGAGCTCGCCACGGACACGGCCGGCATGAAAGCCAGGCCGAGCCCCAGCCCCGTGCACACGCCCTGCGCCAGCACCATCTGCCAGTACTCGACGCACAGGCTGGTCATGAAGGTGCCGAGGACGCTGAGGAAGCACCCCGCGGCGACCGTCTGGCGCGCGAAGCCCGCGTCCGACAGGCGGCCGCCGACGGCGCAGATGCCAAAGGTGAGGAAGATCTGGATGGAGCCGATCCACGAGATCTGCGCCGACGGCAGGCCCGTCACCTCCTCGTAGTGCAGCTGGTAGACGCCGAAGCTGGCCGGGTAGCCCCAGGTCATGGCGTTGATGAGCAGCGCGGCGAGCACCTGCGACCAGGCGCGGACGCCCCCGTCCGGGGGATTAAACTCCACATCGGCATCGGCTGGGGCCACCGGCACGGTGGTGTTGGATATTATGCGTTCTGGCGGCTGGCACGGCGCGCTGAGGGCGTCCTTCTCTACGTCTGGACCGGGCATGGTGCTCTGTGCAGGCGGTACGATACATGAAGATGGTCGACCAGACAATCATGTTCCCCGCCCTGCTCTCCTCGGCGGCAGCGTAATGTGTCATATACGTTCGTCTACCGTCTTTTCGCAGAGGACGCGGTTCGGCTGCCGGTTCCGATACCGCGCCGGGGAAGACCCATTTGTCAGCTTCGTTTGTAGGCATCGCGCCCTGGGGATGACCGGTTATAAGCGATCAGCATTCGTAGATGTGTGCGAGGGCGACAATTCGTCAGGATCCGTAGGAACTTTGTGTGGGGGGGGGATCAAGCATCAATCGGTTTAGTTGCGAAACGATGCGCGCGGCTTAACCTTGTCGCAACACGACGTTTTGGTGGTTGCTTATCACGCTTTCGGGAGGTTCCAAATGATTTGGTTAAGGTTGTTTGGCTTTAAGTATTTGCATCGCAACGGCAAACTGTCCGCTCGTTCGATATAAACCAGAAAGAAAAAAAGCCAAAACCCAGAGAACCACCAACTCTCAACAAGAAAATCAGAGAAAGCACTATACGCCTCTTAAGAATGAAAACAGGAAGCCGGCATAGCAAGTTCATTCCGTATCTGTGGTTGTGGTCGACTGTGGTGCAGGGTAGCCCAGCGCCGCAAGTGCCGGAGAAGCTCCGAAAGCCGGACCGTTAGTAGACCGTTGTAGCCGACACCAAGCTCAGACCGCCGGATCGCTTCAAATACCCTGCATCCCACAGCAGGCAACGTCACTGGCCAACTCCGCGAAACCACCTGCATTTCTAGGAAGCCTACGTGAGCCCCCCACATCTTTACAGCACTCTGATTCTGACACTGGAAAAGATTTGTTTCTTGATCAGTTTGCAGGTTTCTCTTCCCACGCGGGACCTGATTTACCCCTCTATCCCGTTTGGTGGGGTAATTGGGCATGACGTAGCACCCGGAAAGGCATCCTGGCGCACTGTCACGTGAGCTAATCGCTTGGCCAGCCAATGAAACCTTCGAAAAATATCCCAATCTGGAAAGTGTAGCATTAAGCGACCGGGTGGGCGGAACGCCCCCACTAGTCAAGTTTAACTACTCGCGGTATTTCGGCCGATCGTCGCTCTGCTCCGGCTCTTTGACAAGGGCGACGGCACTTGGCGCACCCGGATGGACCCTTCACCAACAAGCATTGCCATAGTGGGACTGTGTCCAGGAGACGGCAAACCAAATCGCGCCGACCGAGACCACGCCCTTTTTTAACAAAGAAAGAATACTTATATATTCAGCGCTACTGCGTTTGGTAGTTGTGTCGTGCCATGCCCTCCTCTCCTCGGCATCGCCGCCAGGAATATGGCACAGCGGCAGCGCGACGGCTGGATGACTACAGATCGAGCCCTGAATGACCGTACCGACCAAGAGATAGGAAATTGCCAACATAAAGAGAAGAAGAAAAAAATAAATTGAAATGACCACGGTTCCTGCTTCCGGCCGCCTCAGTCCTCTGCCCGTTTAACCCTCCAAGCATCCGACAGCCTTTTTTTGGACCCGTCCCAGGGAGACACCTCTAACCACCAGACCCAAGTGTCGCATCCTCGACCCTTTCCGTTGACATACAGAGTCACACCGGGGCAGAGGCGCCCATGTTCATCGTCCCTCCTGCGAGACGATCCCAACCTTGGCTGCGTTTTGGCCTCTGCCCAGTGTTCCGTGCAGTTGACATGCACGATCAGTCAAGAGCTTGACGGCGCCCTTGCTTTGTAAATCATTGCGCAACCCGGTAATCAGAAAAATGGCAAAACAAGACAATCGAAATTAATAACACAACTCCTCCGAGTAACCCCAACGCCTTTCAAGGAGTGTAATGGTCCCACACAGACCGTCGTGATTACACGCTCCTAATATTTATCATCATGAATATGGTTTCCGGAAGTAGACAGTTTGGTAAGAGACACCATCTCTTGTGGCGGAAGGGATGCCACCGGCTGACCCACCCCCTTCTGTTCTGGAGTTGGTCCTGAGGATGCGGATATGACCGCCAGACGAGAAAATAGCATTGCGGATTTGTACGACATAGTGTAGTAACAAGGTGATGAAATGACGGACTGCTGCCATACGCACTTTTTCGGAAAAAAAAAAGTCCATTAGGGCAGCAACATCCATTGTCGCATTCACTCGGCTGGATCTACCGCTTTCGCTTCTTGGCCTTGTCCGCAATAAGAGCGGTTGCAGCAGCAATAGGAGCAGCAGGTAATAGCGAGGGTTGAGCCGGGGCGGGCATCTCATCCTTCTTGATTGGTACTCCCATGTGTCGACCGTATCGACCTTTGCGACCGTTGCCCTCGTCCTCGCTGACGCACTGATCGGCTGACAGGCCGGCATCCCGGCATCTACCGCACGGGCGTTGGCGATCGCAGCCCTTCTTGCTCTTGCGACAGCGCTGGCATCGAGGCTTGGTTGAAAGATCTGGCTGATCATCCTCACCAGGAGGGCCCATGTTCCCAGTGGAAGTAATGGATTGTTTCCTGGAAGGAGGCATCGAAGCAGGAGACATGGGTCCACCTGTCACTGCAGGTAGCTTCTTGGTCTTGATGCTGTTTGCTGGGCGGGGCGCCTTTACCGGCTTAGGCAGGGTAGGTTTAGAAGCAAAGGGCGCCAGCGGCTTGTGCTTAGTGGTCGATTTTGCCTTGACAGATTTCACGTCGCTTTCGGCAGTAAGTGAGTCGTCGGCACCCTCCTCATAATCAGCATCGTCGGCGCTAACATCGGCGCTGTCTGTCATGAGCTTGAAATGCGCCTCTGTGTTTTGAGTGATCGACCTCGCGGCGCCAGAAATATCAAGCTTCTGACGACGGGCAGGCGGGTAATCGGCCTCGCTATCGCTTTCGCCGTCGCTTGTAGCGCCGGTCGAGGAGGAAACATCGGCCCTGCCGCTGAATGTGTCATCCAACGTTGACGCCGAGGTCCTACCATGGGAGATGTTGGACATCTCTCCAAGGCGCATCAGCTGGATGGCGACATCCTTATCTTCTTCAGACATGCAACTTCCGACTGTGGGGTCAGGCGTAGGCAGAATACCCATGCCAGAGCCACTGCTGGGATATCCCATACTATCACGAGTGCGGCGGTTATCGGAGACAGGGGTAGCATAGATGCCAGATTGAGACATCCCATGGTGGTGGTGATGGTGCTGAGGAGATTGCATGGGTCGAGGGTTTGTGAAAGGGTTCTGCCCGGGCTGCACAAATGGCAGCGCCGGTCTGGTATGTTCAACTCGGCGAGCGGGAGACACTGACGGGTTCGAAGTGGCCGCGGGCATTTGTGGTGGTGCAAATAAGGGCAGCTCCTGAGTCCAGTAGTGTTAGCGACTTGATTGAAAAATCAAGGAGGAAAAAGCGCATACCGAGCTTTCGAATTTGGCCCTCTTGCGACGGCCACCCTCAACAATATTTTCAACACTGATGTCAGTGGTGCCCAATTGCTCCTTGCTCTTCCCAGAAGAGCTACCTGGAGCGCCATCGCCGCTGCTATAGCCGTTGACGCTTTCGGCCTGGCTATCGGTATGGCTCTGCTGTGTTGAACTACGGTTTTTAATGGAGCGAGGGCGTCCCTTCTGTCCATTTGTGCTCACAGAGGCACTGCGTCGCTCCTGGGCACTTCCAGGAGAGCGACTACGCCTCCGCGACGACCTCGAGTTGGAGCGAGGAATCTCTTGGCCGAGGCGCTGAGCGTAATCTTCGCCCGCAAAGTACGGCTGCTCCTCCATGGGGACACCATGGTAGTGATGAGAGCTATATGAGCTGGGAGCCGCAGGCGAGCCCTCAATAACCCTCACGTAGACAATCATGTTGTTACGGAAGTTCTCATATCGCGCAATGAGCGTGTTGCCATGCTCGTCCTCAAAACTCACGCCTTTTGATCCGGTGGGACCGGAATAAAGACCATAGAAATTCTTGACAGTTGTAACAATCGAATCGGTCGTATCGTGAGGGTAAATTTGAACTCTCATGGGCAGGCGCGCACGATATTGGGGCGAGTCAAGGAAGAGTAGCTCAAATGCGACGTTCTTTGGGGTGGCGGTCTGTCGGGGCGAAACGCTACCCCCGCTAGAGGAAGCCCCAGAGACGCCGACGGCAGTATTGATCGGTGACATTGAAGCCATTGTGGCTTTTTAGCAAGGCTGAGGAAGTGATGGAAAGGGGCTTGGTGTTGAATGGTATTCTCTTGACGAGATGGAAACGATGGTGCGGGCTTTGCCTAGGCCAAGGTACCCGGCCTCCTAGACAGCAGAATTGGTGGCTAGGAAACACGACGATACCATAACCTGAGGGTCCCAAGCGTTATTTTATGATGTTCGGTCGTCTACTGATTCTGAGCGGATGCAGCAGAGTCAATAGTGCACTGTCGTGCGGTCTGGGGTCGATGGGCGCCGAATGGTTTCGTCAGCTTCCAGTGTGAAAGGCGGGCGGCGAAGGCGGCGACGGTCGGCAACCGGGGATCAGGACCTGGGACTGTTCTTTCCGAACCTTTGGGTTCCGTTAGCAACGAGGACGACTTTCAGGCTTCAGATGATGCAGCAAACGGCCTAGATGAAGCCTCCGCATCCCCAGGACGGCCGGTTCAGGGCCGGAGCGCAGGCGCTTGGGCGAGTGGTGCGGATAGGAGCCGACTCAGGGGAACGGGAAGCAGGACAAGCAAGTTTGAGGCTAGGAAGTGATCGCATATGGGGATAGAGTCGATGGAACTCACCAGGACGTCGAGAGTGGTTTGGATGGCTGGTGTCGGGAGCCAAGTTGGTAGAATGTGTGCATGAGGAAAAGAGGAGCCGAGCGAGAGTTGAACGATTTTGTGTCTGCCATGCTTGGGCTCACTAAGATGCGCTGGACGGGCCTTGGTGGGTGTGCTGGTAGGTCACAGAAATTGCGGGCCACCGCTCATCTTTGCAGGACGTGCCACCGCTAAAGCGGCCTAGACGGCTGGCGTAGTCCAGCGCCTACATGCCACTGGAAAGCGCTCGAGGGCTGATGGCCAGTAGGCCTCTCAGCGCATGTCTGATTTGGCGCCTCCCAAGAAATTGCGCGGGTAATGCATCTCATGAGCAAGGAGACTCTGTGCGCCGCCGGCGACAGCGCCTGCGTATCTCGTCTTTACAATTAAAATGATGACTATCTAGGTATTATATCGGGAGGCCGAGTATATCCAAGCGACATTTCGCTCACGGATGGGACGAAGGTGGCGGAATGGCCAGCTACATGTCGATCATGGCTTGCCGCACCCGACCCGGTTTGCAACTGCTGTGGCATGTACAGGCACGATGCTCCTCTCCGGCATGTGGCTCAGTCTCATCGCCGGCTCATTTCGCTACGACCAAAGGCACGCAACGAGGTCAATGGAGGAAATGGAGGTTCTTCCTGCTGTTTTTGTTCCATGCGCTCGCCAAAAGCCATGACCATTGTCCTGCCGCAACGTGCGTACCTAACCTGCCTGCTTGCAGTCGATGTAAGGTAAGGTACTCTATTAAAAGCGCTACAAGGGAGCTGGGCGCCCATCCCATGGAATTACCTGAATTGGATGGAACGGAGGTGAGTAAGGTAAAGAGGGGGATGGGGGGGAAGGGTGATCCAAAAAGGTGCCAGCGCCAGGTCGCACGTATACAGCTCGAGTCTGGAGAGAGGAAATGCGAGGGAATTGTAGGCAGGTGACTAAATTCAGCGGCGGCGGATTTGTTTGTTTTGAACATCGCCAGAACTGGTCATTTCTTCACGCCTATCAAGCTCACGCACTCACACACTCTGGGCTAGCCGCCGGCCGGCCCCATGGGTCATGGGCCCCCCTCTCCCACCTCACTCTGCGACTGATCGGGGCTGCAAGTGCAGAGGAAATGGTCGTAACTGACATGCAGTGTGTGGATGGGCTCCGCCTGGGCTAGGTGTTACGGATGTCTGCCGTTGAGTGGCCCGCGCAGCGGCTTGCAGCAGATTTCCTGCGATGTGGTAAGGGAGGGCCCCTTAGGTAGCTTGATTAGGCTCACCCAACAAGCCTTCAACCTTAAGCCCATCATATTGCGCCGGGCCGGCGCATAGCCGTTGCTGCTTCCAAGACGTCCGCTGCGACCGGGTGAGTAGTCTGGTTGATTGCGCGCTGGATGGCATGGCATCGAGTCGCAATTCAGCGACAAAAGGGGCGTTGCGCAAAGCCGCCGTGTTCCGCAATGTCAAGGAAGCCGACTTAGCGATCGAGGCTTGCTGGCCAATGGCGCATGATTTGGCTCCGGCGTCAGAGGCGCCCGTTTCCTTCCTTGTGCAGGGATCGATACGCAGAGGCAATGGCTTGGGAGGCGGGGATACCGTTTGAGGCGACAGCGCAAGGTTGGACTGGGCTGTGCCGGGCATGACAAGAAAACAAGCTAATTGATTAGGTGTCGTTGTTGCTCGAACTGTGGTCCATTCTTCTGACTTGTTCTGCTCATCGGAAGCTCTGCGGTACCCTCGGACGACGGCTCAAAACCGCCAGGATACGTCAAAGGTATTTTACGATACTGGGCTGCCGAATCTGAGTTTGACGAAAGCCCTGCAAACGCACATGCGAGGTGACACTAGGGGAAGCAGATCAAAACATGGGAGCGGCAGCACAGCAGCAGGGCAGTCAGCAATGGCTTGGAAAGGAGCGCAATGCGCCGCGCATTTTCATCGATTGAACAAAGGGAACACCCGGACGATGCTACCGTCCCGTTTTGCGACAATCTAGGCGTGGGTGGCCGTGGCCTTGGCAAGCCAGTCTGAGCTCACAGTCTCCTTCCAATAAGCAGCATGCCGATCCGCGTTACCTGGTTTAGTTTATGACCAGATCCATGCAGCTCCGGCCGCAAAACGAGCCCGTCTCCCGTTTCAGTCCTGGATTGTAGATTCGGCGGATTGGCAATGGAAGCCTCTGCTGTGGATAGGGAGCGTTAGGCCACAACAACGGGTCGCGCAAACCATCCTTATCGTCTGGACGGACTCGTTCACGTTCTATGGTCTGTCCAATCTTTAAAGGCCGACGACCCCTGCCACTGATTTAGAGTCACCGGAATGGCACGGCTTCTATTCCAGATGACCTGGAACTAGTTGAACCCTAGCATGACGCTGCGTACTGGTCACCACCCCCGCTCCATTGCCTGGACGGATGCGCTGGCCAAAGTTTCAAATGCGACAGAACCCTGGTGAGTTGACCACAAAGGGAATGGGAGGTGCCGCCTGCACCCATCAGCCTGGATAACGTTCAATGTAGCGGTCACGAAAAGCACTGGACGCATCTTGCCCCCTCGAGGGGGGATGTTCTTTGTTTGACTGTCGGCGCCTCAAGCCGCGGAGAGGACTGCAAGCTCTGCGCAAGCCAATGTCCCCGTCTAGCCAGGCATCTATGCGGGACAATACTACCTGATGGGGCTATGAGCTTTCCGCTGTCCAAATTACGGTGTGTGAGTGAGTGACGAGAACAGACCATAGCCGTATAGTGTGTGTGGGGGGAAATAGCGCCATGTTGAGCTGGCTCGCTTTCTGTTCAAGGGCCTTTTCTCTCACCATCAAGGGAGCAATCGGTCTTGCGCCTAATCGCGAGCGGATCGCGCATTGGGATGGATACCTTGGATAAGTATCCTGTGACGATTCTTGGAGCCGTCTCGGGCCACAGTGAATCCAGCATAGCAGAGCCGTCAGGCGCGGGATCAAGCGTCTCACTCGAAGCCGAGACAATCGGTCCTAAGCTTTTCAACAACAATCCGTACTCGTCAGTGGCAGGACCTCAAATAATCATTGCCTTGAGTCACAAGCCAGTGCGTGCTGGTGCCAAGCCACATACGGAGGGAACCTGGATGACTTGAAGACGACGCATCTGGCAGTGGGACGGCACTGTGTCGCACATTATGTCTGGGAACCATGAGGGGGATCTCAGGTGAACCACAACAGGGTAGAGCCGTCTCATCGGAATGAGACAAACGCGCGATGCTACGATTGCAACCATTATTATGCTGTTGTAGAATCAGACCGGCATCACGCAGTGGCGCCCGTTGATCTTGTCAAGGGAGGGGAAATGGGTTACAACATAGTCGTCGAGATGGGCGGATTGGACCCTGAGCTGTCGTATGCGCCTCATCGCCATGCATCTTGTGGGAACCAAGCTCTTTTTCCCAGAGTCGAAATGTTCGCACGGAAGCCGCTAGTCTTGCAGGGCCAACCGGGGAACCGATCCAGTCCTGCTGTGTTTATTGGATCCTCAATCAGGAGAGAAAAGAGGTGGCTAAAAACCGGCCTAGCGCAGCTTGCGTGGCGGTTTGTGTGAAGGGGGGGCTGAGGTTGTCCATTTCCTCGTGCCGTGCGTTGAATTTTGTTTTAGACGGTGAGCAGGTAAAAGCACCAATTGGCGAACGAGCGCACTGCCAAATGGGTGGGGAGTTGCCTTCCCGCAAGCCCTTGCCGAGCGAAGTCGCAAGAAGAGTGCTACATAATTCGTGCGCGTTGCGAGCTCAAGCGAACGACTGGACAGGAACCATTTCCTGAAAAAATCCGTCGCATGTCTGCAGTTTGTTTGGGCCTAGGGTTGGCCGCCCAAGCGCGTCCACCACGGCGATGCAACAACATGGTCGCAATCACGTCGCGACGAGGCAGAATTGATTGGCGAGTGCTGCTGCAGTCCTCGGATGCCTATCGACCTTTCCCGCTATGTTTCCAGAACACTACAATTCCGTCAACAAGTGGAGGATGAGGAAGGCCAGCTATAGATTGGTCACGTGATGACGTGATACAGCCGCGTCAAATTCAACAAAAGTGACGCGTAAGTAAACAAACATCATAACAAAGACGCCTTGTCGTATAGCAGCAGCATCTGAAGCTCTGACATTGCCGTAAAATAGATAGAATAACTATGAAATGCCCAGCGCACGTCATGCTTTGCTCGAACAATGCATGAAGAAGGTTGTGGCTTTGAAAGGGAACTAAAGCATGACATCGCTGTTGCCCTGAGGTTGCTATGAGACCGCGTCGAGCCAAATCAGGCGTAGCGCAGGAGCTGTAGGGTGATCCCCAGAAAACTAATATCTCCTTGACGACAAGTTGGACAGCTCCCGCACCTACCATTCGGTGGTCCGTGCCACGCATACCGTTGGCGCAAAGCGGCCAGGTACGTATCTGCACCCACTGTACAGAGTCATATTTCCTGCGCTAAGCCGCAAGCTGTCAAGCAATTTGACATAAATAAACAAACAAAATCTCAAGCCAATCTCCGGATAAAGTGGATGACAGGCCATGCAATGAGGCCAAGGGGACTTGTATCTGAGTTTCCACGCAGCTGTTGTCGTCGGTGCACCAGGGAGCTTCCGTCGTTGTTATTTTCCAAGAATTCCAAGCTTTGCCAGATCATCTTCTCGCATTCGTCGCCGACTCGCTCTGCAGCAAAGGAGAGCAGCACTCACGTTGCCTGGCACCAGCTTGCAGATAACAGCCGGCCCGGAGCTTACCTTCTCCCGATTATACGAAATTGACATCCGGCCCCTTTCCTCAATATCCGATCCCTCGCCAGCTGCCCTGTGCCTGCACCGACCTTGTCGACGATTTTTTCCCGTTTGCACCGCGCCTGACTCACGAGTCGACGAGCTTGTCGCGAACGCTTTCTGCTTCCACCACTGCCGCGACATCGCAGACATTACAGATACTGTTATTCGTGCCATATCAGCCATTCGACATTGGATTGCTCGTTTTATGATTTTCTGCCGGCGTCTTGAACAAACACAGGCTTGTTAGCCTCGCGAATAACACCTCTGCATATCGGAAACTCCTGATTGCACAACCTGCAGTCCTCGTCAGCCGCTGCAACCATGGATGCCCGAGTACGTTGACTTTCCATGCAGTTGCCTCGAGAGCTGTTCGCAATGAAACTCCCGGATCTTCTTGAAACTAACACTGTTTTTAATGCAGCCCTACCGACCACGAGGCGCGGAAAACGCCATTCCGTCCCTGCACCAACGCCATAAGTCGACCGGTAACCTTTTGGGCATGGACAGCAACGCTGCTACGGGATTTCGTGGGCCTGCCAGGCGCGCAGCATTTGGAGACGTGACCAATCAGGTTCGAAACGTCGGCAATGCTCGAGACGATGGCAAGACTACGAAAAGCTACATGTCCGCGGGCCAACATGCTGGAATCTCTGTAAACATCCTTAAGGAGAACATGCCACTTGGCAAGGACGCACTTGCTCGTCCTGCCCAACGGCTTCCCGGTCTTTCGACTAAGCCAAAAGCCGAAACAACAAGCAAGCCGCTCCGTGAAGTCCAACCAGCCCCAGCTGAACGTGGCCGTGATGCTGAGCTCGGTGGTGTCGCGTTGCGAAATGTTGCCTCCAACAGCAAACTCGCTCCCCTGAGGCAAGAAAGGGCAGTGGAGGCCCCTTCCCTGCAGCCAAGGCATCATAAGAGTCAGCCGCAGCTTAAGCAGCAGCGGCCACTGGTAGATTTCCAAGAGAACTTTCTGGAGACATCCATCAGGGGCGCTCCAGTGTTGCCTGCGGTGATCGAGGCTGAACCGGCGCTGGATCTGGCGCGTCAAGTGCTCGAATCTGTGGATCACATCGGACTCTCAAATGTTCCCATGGCTGGTTTGGCTCCGCTTGCAGAGGTTTGCGCGAATGTGAATCACATTGAAGAGCCTTCCCTGGTCCGCGTCAACCCTCTCTTGCCGCCACACGGAGATGCAATCCACGCCTCTGTGAACCTCAAGGACAACACTGCCCCTACACTCTCAGAACCCGAAGAATACTGGGATGAAGAAGAGGATGAAGAGGACTATGATGATCAGGACCAGGCGTACACGACAGCTCATTCTTTCCGCTCGCGCGATATTACCACCGGCGGTGTCACCACTCTTCTCGTCCCGAAATTTACAAGCCGGGTGCACCGGGAGTTGGAAGAGGCACGTGTCGACACCGAAAAACACCGAACGCAAGAGGATATCATGGACGAAATCTGGGACGTTAGCATGGTCGCCGAATATGGTGATGATATTAATGATTACATGCGGGAGTTGGAGGTAGGCGCCAGAAAAAACATTGGCCGCAGACAGCTGCTAACTTATATTTCCGTGCAGATCAGGATGCTCCCCAACCCACATTATATGGACAGCCAGACAGAGATCCAGTGGTCCATGCGCTCCGTGCTCATGGATTGGCTCGTACAAGTGCATGGTCGATTCGGTCTTTTGCCAGAGACTCTTTTCCTGACTGTAAACTACATTGATCGATTCCTTACGAGCAAGATTGTTTCGATAGGCAAGCTTCAGCTTGCGGGAGCAACGGCCCTCCTGATTGCGGCCAAGTACGAAGAGATCAACTGCCCGTCACTACAAGATATTGTCTACATGGTGGACGGCAGCTACACGGCCGAGGAGATTCTCAAGGCTGAGCGGTACATGCTTAGTATGCTCAACTTTGAATTGGGTTGGCCTGGTCCTATGAGCTTCTTGAGGCGCGTCAGCAAAGCCGACGATTATGACCTGGAGACACGCACATTGGCAAAATATTTCCTTGAGCTAACAATTATGGACGAGCGATTCGTGGCATCTCCCCCCAGTTATTTGGCAGCCGGTGCACATTGCCTATCGCGAATGATTCTGCAAAAGGGCATCTGGGTAAGTTGAGACGTTCCAAAATATTCCTTGCACAACTAACGCATCATTAGACCAAGGCACACGCTCACTGGTCAGGCTACACCTGGACACAGCTCAAACCCCTGGTGACGATGCTCTTGGAATGCTGCGAGGAACCTCGTCTCCACCACGCAGCAATCTTTGATAAGTACAGCGAAAAACGTTTCAAAGAGGCCTCGACCATTGTGCAGGAATGCCTTGATGCGGGCTTCATGCTGCCGCACAACCCGGCACCACCTCGAAGACTCTCAACACAGGCTCTTGGATCTGACTACACAAACGAATCTCTTGAACGCCCACACGCTCCCCTTGTTCCTATCGAGGGATGATTGTATCAACAGTCGCATAAATGCATGGGGACATTGACATGGGCAGCCCGTTTTGCTCAGATGTTTACCACACCACGGCCTCGTGCGCCGCGACATTGGAGTATCTACCTTCTGTTAGGTCATACGCTCCCATAATGTGTCTCTCACACTTCTTGTTAGAGATGCGACGACATGTGTCGCTCTGTCTGGGCGTTCCAAGTGCCTGCTTTTTACTCGCCAACCCGATATCTTAATATGGACTCCGGCCGAAATTGTCAAATGACATACTTTGAAAAGAGCCGCACACATGATCCTTAACGACTTTATGAGTTTCACGATGCTTTCGAATGAGATGGCCATGGCTCCATCTTTTGCTCCCACTTGGCGTTCAAGGGCGGATTTGGGCTTCCTTAATAGACTGGTGGATCTGGAATGGATTTGAGGCGAACGCGCCGCCCGAACAGGAAACAACGCAAAAGCCTTTGCACATGTGGAAAAGGGAGAGTTCTCCCACTAATTAAATACCTGTTAGCACTTATTCTGCTACTCTCATCTTGCGGTCCCCAACCACGGGATCATTTGGCTCCTAAACACGGGCTAATGTATCATCTTTTCTTTATGTCTTTTATAGAAAGTCTTCGCTGTGGTCCCGACTGCCGCTGCTCGAATGTTTATAGTTATAAACAATGAAATACTTGCTACAAACTCCTGCGATCAGTGATGGATGGTGCTCAGCCGAAGAGTCCAATTTCCATCAAATGGTACCTGGGTCTGATGTTACCGAGACTAACCTACCTACCTACATTAGGTGCCTTATCTAATGCAGTTCACCCGTGTTTTAAAAGAATTTCAGCCAGTCCCGCCCTTTTCATTCAATTCCTCCCTTTCCTTTGTCTTTCTCTCAATCTTGGATGAGATGGACCAATAACTACTGACTGGATCAAGTCACAAACAACCATGGTGGCATCCAAGTCGTATCACCACGATAGTGCAACCCAAGGAGTTGCATTGCATTGCATCACAGGCGGGATGACATAATCCGCCGACGCCGAATCATCGCCGTCATCAGCGGCCGATTACCGAAGACGTGGGTTTATGCCGGGCAAGTGGGGATAGGAGGACAAGGGCCAAGAAGGCCGGAGGCTACGCTCCCTCGACTCTGATAGGCGCGTCAAAAGACTTTTTGGTCCCTTGAACTCAATGCGTCCTTTGGACCAGGATTTCCGCCTTTCCACCTGGGCAAGGGATGAACGTCAGCCCCAAGGCCGGCCGTCCGTCCTTCCTGCACCACGCCTAGTGCTGGATGATGGGCCATGGCCCCATGAAATTTGCCTCACATGATGGGAAGAAGAAAGGAAAATTTGTTCCTTCGGGTAAAAAGGTGTAGTCAATACTTTGTAAGGTGCGGTGCTTGCGAATCTATCCTTCCGCCTACATCACCTTAATGCCTTACCTCTGCAAATGATGATTCTTTAATTGCCCATAGCTCCAGATTTCCCCCATAATGATCGTGTCGTAAACTGCCCTCACAATAGTACTGCGTGCCCACAACCCCCGTGTTTTCTCCCCCCCCCAGGCGTGCGTGGCTGGAAGCTTGCTGCCGTCACCCCTGACTAAGGGTGCATTCGTGTACCTGTACCCGGTCCAGTACCGGCAGGGCACCGGCAGCAGCTGGTGAGCCACAGGCGGTCAAACAAATACCCGGGGCATTCCTCACATGTAACTTGCATGTACATGTCGTATCCTTCGGCCCCCAGCCATTTGGGATGCGACTCGTCCCGGTCCAAAATTCTCTTGCAGCCAACACTCAACTTTTTTTTTCCCCTTCTCCCCTTGGTCGAGTCACGTCGCGTAACGGGCTTCCCTCTGTTACCTCTTGAAAGCGTGCCGTGATCAGTTCGTTCTGCCTGCGCCGCCGCTGCCGTCGCGTCTGATTCTCATTTATTGATGTTGTAGCCGCTACTGTACAAACGGCCTGGTCTGTTCTTTTGTCTGTTTGGCCCATCTGGCTCCATCGCGACATCGGCTGCCATCTACGTACCAAACCCACCCCTGCTTCCAGCTAACCCGGCCATTCAATTTGGGCGTAATTTCGGGACCAATTCTATTTTACTCTTTCCCGACAACCTCGGCCGACTCGCCTTTGCTGTGCTCTCACACCCTTCAACATGTCGAAAGCTATGGTGGTCAAGGAGGCCGTCAGGGAAAGCCTCATCGGCTCTGATGAGCCTGTGCAGCTCTCTGCCCAGAGCAAGGCTCGCTTCCTGAGTCACGCCAAGACAGATCCCGAGTCGAACGAGCCGTACATGAGCGTTGACGAGTTCGTCAACGCCATTGCGCCCAAGGAGGAGGACTACGTAAGTCTGACCCAAGCTTCCCGAGCGCCATCTCGTGTCGCACAATGATGGGCGACGCTAATTGCCATTGGGGCTTGCAGCACAAGATCAAGAGGGAGCAATACTCCATACTGTTCCACGTTGCCGACCGACGAGGCACCGGGCGCATCTCCCTGACGGACTGGAGCGTCTTTGAGAACGTGCTCCTCAAGCCTGATGCAGAATACGAGATTGCCTTCCGTCTGTTCGACGTTGACCGCACCGGCACGGTCAAGTATGACGACTTCAGAAAGCTGTACGAGCTGAACAAGGGCCAGGATAGTATCCCTTTCGACTGGGACTGCGAGTGGGCGCAGCTGTACATTGGCAGCCGGAAGAAGCGCCACGATCTCAACTACCAGCAGTTCTCCCAGATGCTGCGTGGCTTGCAGGGCGAACGTGTCCGACAGGCCTTCCAGATCTTCGACAAGGACTCCGATGGCTACATTGACCCCGAGGACTTTGCGCGCATCATTGTTGAGACGGCCAAGCACAAGCTGTCGGACCACCTCCTTGACAACCTCCACACTCTCTGCAACGTGTCCAACGGAAGCAAGATCTCCTACGCCATTGTCCGGGCCTTCCAGAACATGATCAAGGAGATGGACCTGGTGGAGCTGATTGTGCGACACGCCGTGGCAAAGAGCGGCGATGGCAAGATCACCCGGACGGAGTTCTTGAACGAGGCTGCTAGGATCACGCGCTTCTCGCTCTTCACCCCCATGGAGGCCGACATTCTTTTCCACTTCGCCAGCCTGGACGAACCCTCTGGCCGCCTCGGCTTGTCCAACTTCGCCAAGGTCCTTGATCCTTCATGGCGCAACCCCATGTACGACGCCACCGCACCTGCGGCCGCCGTTTCGAAGGCCAAGTCTGCTGGTGGAGCTTTCCTCTCCCGATTCCTGGAGTCGGGCTACAACTTCGCCCTCGGTAGTTTGGCTGGTGCTTTTGGTGCTTTCATGGTCTACCCAATCGACCTGGTCAAGACCCGTCTCCAGAACCAGCGTGGCGCCGTGCCTGGACAGAGGCTGTACAAGAACTCCATCGACTGCTTCCAGAAGGTCTTCCGCAACGAAGGCCTTCGAGGCCTGTACTCCGGTGTCCTCCCTCAGCTGGTGGGAGTCGCTCCCGAAAAGGCCATTAAGCTGACGGTGAACGATCTGGCTCGCAACTATTTTACGGACAAGCAGGGCAAGATTTGGTGGGGACACGAGGTCATCTCTGGTGGAACAGCTGGTGCTTGTCAAGTTGTAAGTGAAGGATTGCTTTGTTTCTCGTTGAGCTCGATGCTGATTGTTTGCCTAGGTTTTCACCAACCCCCTTGAAATTGTCAAGATTCGTTTGCAGGTTCAGGGTGAAGTCGCCAAGACCGTTGAAGGCGCACCGAGGCGTTCGGCCATGTGGATTGTCCGCAACCTGGGTCTGGTTGGCCTGTACAAGGGCGCTTCCGCCTGTCTCCTTCGAGATGTGCCATTCTCAGCTATCTACTTCCCCACCTACAGCCACCTGAAGAAGGACTTCTTCGGCGAGTCGGCCACTCACAAGCTGGGCATCTTGCAGCTCCTGACGGCCGGTGCGATTGCCGGTATGCCGGCTGCGTACCTCACCACACCCTGCGACGTCATCAAGACACGTCTCCAGGTTGAAGCGCGCAAGGGCGAGGCGACTTACACTGGCCTGCGCCATGCGGCTAGGACGATCTGGAAGGAGGAGGGTTTCACCGCTTTCTTCAAGGGTGGTCCTGCGCGTATCTTCCGATCATCGCCGCAGTTCGGTTTCACCCTGGCCGCATACGAAGTCCTGCAAACTATTGTCCCCTACCCAGGCAAGGCAGAGACAGCCAAGGTGCACACTGGTGTCGGTGAAGCCATCTCCACCGTGGCCGGTTCTTTGGAGACTTCGCCTTTTGCGCGCAGCCGAAACGCACTGAAGATCATCCTGGACCTGGACGAGAATTTTGGCAGGATCAAGATGCCTAACGAGCAGGCCTGGAAGTCACTGACGGCGGCAGCCCGGTCGCAATGATTCCGTCTCTGATCATTGATGAACCGACGAAAAAGCGTCTCGGTTTGTTGCAAACCGTTGCTTGACGTGGGAGGTTGCCATGTCGGGGACGAAACGTGCAACGCACCCTCCCCCAACGTTCTATCTGGATCGAAACCATCAACTGGGCTGATTTTGCATGCGAAATGGCGTTTGGGTTTACAAGGCATTGCGGCGCTTCCTTTGAATGACCTTGTTGATTTTTCTGGCGTCTCTTGCTTCACCCAAGCTGCCTTTTATTTCGAAATAAGACAGAGAGCGCTTGCTTGTATGGAGACGTGCCATTCCGCTGCGGCGCGGTCCTTGCATGGATTGCAACCTCACCTGGACCTATTAATTCATTGGCGAGCAAAAACGTGTGTTATAGAGAGTTGCTGATCAGTTGACGAGTCACTGTAGAACACTCTGGTTTCAGGACCTGGCCAGACATACACTTGACGGAATGTCACGCTGTACCTTAGACCTTTTTTCATCTTTGTTTGTTTCTTCTTTAGATAGACTGCTTAGTGTCTGACGCGGAGGAAAGAAAAATAAGATGATGAGCATTTTCTTTTTTTGAGGAATCTACTTGAACATGCGCCTTTGATTGTACAAGGACACCAAACAACTACTACTATGCCTGCTAATACCGGCCTTTAGTGAACCAGCGAGTCGCTGTACGCCCACGCCGGCCCCGAGGGGACGAAATCGGCGACGGCGGCGCCCGGCGTGGTCGTCATGGCGCCCTGCAGCCAGGCGACGTAGTCCTCGAAGCCGGTGGTGCTGCCGCGGATGGTGACACGGGCGACGCCGCGGACCTTATCGAAGCGGGTGAGGTTGGCGCAGCCGACGCCCATGAAGACAGCCTGGACGAGGTCGATGGTGAGCTCGTCGAGGCCGGAGAAGGCGGCGGCGACTGCGCCGCGGTCGTAGGGGACGTCGCAGTCGAGGCGGAGGCGGACGTGGAAGCGGCGGATGCGGGCGAGGACGGCGGCCTCGCGGACGGGGTGGTACCAGGCGCGCAGGCGGGGGAAGGAGGCCAGCAGGGTCGGGTGGGCGACGAAGGTGTTGTGGGCGTAGAGGAGCGGCGTGGCCTCGGCGTTGACCTGGCGGTTGGCGAGGAGGAGGCCCGGGTGGACGCGCGCGGCGCCGGGCCGGTGGTGCTGGTGCGGGCAGTAGGGCGGCAGGTGGAGGAGGTACGAGTAGATCTCGAGGCGGATCTCGAGCGGGAGGGCGAGGAAGGGGCTCCGCGGGGTGGGCCGTTGCGGTTGAGCGGTCTGAGAGTCACGATCCATGGTGGAATTGAAGACTGGTTTAGGGGTTTTGTTGTTTAGAGTCTCGGGGTTGAATGAGGTCCACAGCGGTGCCAATGACTTGAGCATATGGGCCCGCGATGCTGTCTCTTACAAGGTTGATAGTCGATATGGGTGGGGAAGCTATAAGGCTCTGTGTGTAATATCGCGGGTTGTACGAGAGGATTGATATAAAAGCTGAGTGGTGGTTCTCTCAGATGGGGAGCTGGCTAATTGTGGGAGTAGTTCAGTAGGATATTCGTCCAGGCCATGGTCCGGGAAGATGCCGAGTCAATGTCGTGGAAGGGTCTCATCAATTTCCTCGTCTTGGAAGTCGACAGAATCAATTATACCTTTGCGTCCCGTGCGGCTTGGTTCGTTGATTCGTCGAGCCCGTGCCAAGATATGTCCGGAACGACCGCCCCATGGAACCTAACCAGTCGGCAACGGACCTTGATGAAAGTATGAGACACTCACAAGTGCTGCTGGTTATACGTACTAAGGGCCAGGTTCCCCTTATCCGCCCCAACGGCTGGCTGGCTGCGTGGCGTCGGGACGGCAAAAGTATATATTGATGTCGTCGGCTGGGGGGGGCAGAGTGGAATATACTTTCGGGATAGGAGGGCTAGCAGAAGTGGAAGTAAACGGCGGTCTGCGAGATTGACCTGGCTCGTGAAGTAAACGGCTCTCGTAGATGGACGACTTTATTTATACTGATGTATAGACAAAAAGCTGTCAGTTGATGGAAATCGCGACGCGAATCTCAGTTGGGAAGCAATGTGCGAAGTTGGACGATCTTTCTGGGCCACATCGTTTTCCACTATAGGATTGTGAGGTTGTGGATGCTGGGTGTCGAACCGCGCAAGCAAGCATGGGAATGGAACCATGTAAGTTAAAATCTCACCCCTCAATCTCTTTTGACCACCCTTGGAATATATGACTTACACACCTTTCGGTACCACTACCTTGCTCTACTTAAGGTGGACTAAAGTGCCTTATCCAGGTTTCCTTGCAGGTCAAGCGGGAACGGCCCTGATAAGACAAGACCAGGCCAGACCAGCCGTTCCCCCGGTTCCAGGTTCCAAAGTCCGGGGTACCGTACGTAGGTACCCTACCTATCTACCTTGGCGGGTTGGGTGGGTGGGTACCTTGAGTGAACAGTCGCGCTCAACCCCGGCAGGAAGGGCACCACGGAGCCCCACCATCCCACATCGCGTCAGATCAGCACGACATGACAATGTCAGAGCTAATGCTCGCCATCTCCAAACCACAACATCGCCGACAACCCTTTTGTGTCAAGAGCCGGAGAAAAAAACAGCAGTGCTGAGTCGGCAGTGCGTGCGCCCTCACTCCCTCTTCCGCCTCCTACCTCCTACCTCCTACCTCCTACTCTCCCGGCCATTGTTGCGTGACGCATCCACACACACACACCTCCACCTCCAACCATGGCCGGCTTCCTCAGCGTCCTGTCCTTCCTCTTCGGCTGGATCTACACCTTCTGCTGGAGCGCCTCCTTCTACCCGCAGCCGCTTCTCAACTGGCGCCGCAAGTCCACCACCGGCACAACCGTTGACTTTCCCCTGATCAACACCATCGGTGAGTCGTTCTGCGGTCCTCTTCGCAACCCCGCGCATAGGCAGGCAGGCAGGCAGGCAGGCGACGAACAAGAAAAGAGAGAGACAGAGAGCGAGCGACTTGGAAGACCCGGCTGACTGAAACTCCCCTTTCTTCTTTCTCGCAGGCTTCGCGACGTACCTCGCCTCCAACTCGGCCCTGTACTACTCCTCCGTCGTGCGCGACCAGTACGCCGCCCGCAACCACGGCCTCGCCCCGACCGTCCAGTTCAACGACGTCGTCTTCGCCCTGCACGCCCTCGTCCTCTCCGTCATCACCGCCTCCCAGTACGTGCCCTCCGTGTGGCCCTCCTTCGCCCACAGCCCCGCCAGCACACGCCCGAGCCGCTTCATCCTCGGCATCGCGACCGGCTCCGTCGTCGGCGTCCTCATCACCCTCGGCCTCGTCGCCGCCGCCGGTCCCTCCGCGTCCGGCTCCAGCTCCGACCCGTCCTCTCCCTTCGCTCTCGACCCCGTCACCGACTGGTGCGCCCTCGACGTCGTCTACGCCCTCGGCTACGTCAAGCTGCTCATCACCCTCGTCAAGTTCACCCCCCAGATCCTCGCCAACTGGCGCAACCGCAGCACCACCGGCTGGAGCATCTGGCAGATCCTGCTCGACGTCGCCGGTGGCGTCTTGAGCATCACCCAGCAAGGGATCGACAGCTACCTGCTCGGCGACTGGAGCGGTATCACCGGAAACCCCGTCAAGTTCGCCCTCGGCAACATTAGCCTCTTCTACGATTCCATCTTTGTCGTCCAACACTACGTCCTTTACCGTGACTCGTCTAAATCCCGGCATGGTGAACGCCAGAGCCTTTTCCATGATGAGGAGAGACGACTAGATTAAGGCATGGAAGCAAAATGTCGATGGCGCCAACAGTAGCTGTTGTCTCTTTGACTCCCCGGAAAAAATCATACATCACATAGACCTAACACTGTAATGTCTGTATATATCGACAGTACATAGCATTCAAGCATGACTTAGACACGGGAACACTCCATGGTAGAATTGCATATATATGCTTTCCAGCGCTCGTGTTTTGTTTTACTTGGGTATCTATCTTACATCTATCTAATGTACAATTCCTACATTACAAAATTTATGACCTTTCCACCACGCACTGGGATCGCGCGCTTGGCCGCCTGCAGGTCGAAGGCACCTCCGCTGAACTTGTCTTTACCTTCTTTCGTTTTCAGTATCTCCGCCACCATCCACTCCCGGAGAGCCTCGCCCTCCACCCCAGCAGGCGGTGGTGGGATCGAAACGACGCCGCGGACCTTGCCATTGATCTGGACCGCGCACGTCTGGTGACGAGGCTTGATCGAGTCAGCGCTGTCATCAATCACCGGGAAATTGCCTGCTTCGAATATCGACCCGGACGAGGGATGCAGGAGACTCCAGCACTCCTCCGCAAATGCCGGCGTAATTGGTGCAGCTAGACGGATAATGATGCTTGCAGCCGCCCTTCTGACGGACAGATCTGCCTTGCCACTGCTGATGAGAGTGTTGGTCAGGCTCATCAAGTCAGAGACAACTGTGTTCAGAGAGTAAATCTCATTGTAGGACTGCGTAGTCGAGGCGATGGTGCGCTGTACTTCGCGCCATAATTCGGCTTCCGCGTCCCACTGAGCAAGCTCGGCCTTATCCAGAGACTCAATTCGAGGGGCCTTTGCAGCCAGATACGCCTCAACAGTTTGCGCGTTCGACATGTCCGATGACTTGGACAGCGTAGAAACCTGGTCATAGAGCTTCTGCAGCCATCGCGTGACTCCTGAAATTTTTGCCTCATCCCAGTTCAACACATCTCCGACGGGTGCTTGGAACAAAATGTGTGCTCTAGTCGGGTCGGCACCGTACTTTTCAATAAAGCCTGATGGGTCGACGCCATTATGCTTGGACTTGGACATCTTCTCATAAGCCACGGTTGCCGGAGCGCCCGTAGAAACGACCTTTGGCTCCGACGGATCATCCAAGTTGACCTCATCTGGTTTGAGAAACTTGCCATTTTCAGGGTTGATGTAAGTCCTCCCATGGACCATGCCTTGGGTAATCAGACGCTTGAAAGGCTCAGCCACAGCCTCATCACCTTCGCCATACTGCGGCAGGTATGGCGTTGTCGCGAGGAACTTGTAGATGAATCGTGCATAGAGCAGATGGAGGATAGCATGCTCTACTCCGCCAAGGTAGATATCGACGGGCAAGGTTTTCCCAGCCTCTTGAGAGAAGGGCTGCTGTGTATTGTGGGGATCCGCAAAGCGGGCGTAGTACCAGCTGGAATCAACAAAGGTGTCCATTGTGTCTGTATCCCTGCGGGCAGCTCCCTGGCACTTAGGGCACGTCGTGTTGACAAATTCGGGCGTCCGCTCGAGCGCATTGCCAGCCTTACGTTCGGCCCAATGCTTGTCAACTTCTGGGAGGAGAACTGGAAGCTGCTCCTCGGGTACAGGTACAGGACCACAAGAGTCACAGTGGATGATAGGAATTGGTGATCCCCAGTATCTCTGTCGGCTGATGAGCCAATCGCGCAGTCGCCATTTTTCAACAGGCTTGGCTAAGCTGGCAGCCTCGAGCATCTGCACGATCGTCTCGCCTGCTTCCTTCGAAGGCTTTCCTCGGAAAGGACCGCTGTGCTCTGTCATAAATCCGTGATCGATGTAAGGCTCGTTTGCCATTGCCGTGGTAGACTCGTCCTCCGATGCAGCCAAGACAAATCGTACCGGTCCGTCACTATGATGCTGTTGCCAGAAGGAGTGATCGCGCGCATCGTGACCGGGAACGCCCATAACAGCTCCTTCGCCATAATCTCCAAGGACATATGGCGCGACATAAATTGGTAGTGACACCTTTGTTGCCTCGGGTGTTTCCTCATGGTACGCCAGAGGATTAATGGCACGGATGTGCGGCAGCAAATAGCCGACCTTGGAGTCTGCCGGGAGCCCTGGCAATGTATCCAAGAAGGCCTGCAGCTCTGGGTCCTTCTGAGCTAGTGAAACGACGGCAGGGTGTGTGCTGGCGAGAGCCAGGTACTGGACTCCAAAGAGAGTATCCGGTCTCGTGGTAAAGACTTCAATGGCAGCGCCAACGTCTCCGCCCATGGCAAGGATAGGGAACTTGACCATGGCACCTTTCGATTTGCCCAGCCAATTCTTTTGCTGCGCCAGGACGCGTTCCGGCCAAGCGTTATCTTCGGCCAATTTGTCGAGCCCTTCCAGCAGTGCTTCCTTGAATTCAGTGATCCGGAAGAACCACTGCTTCAGCTTCCGCTTCTCGACTTTGGCGCCGGATCTCCAAGAACAACCGTTCCCATCAACTTGTTCGTTCGCCAAGACGGTGTTGTCTATCGGGTCGAAGTTGACCTCTGCTTCGGCCTGGTAGGCGAGTCCGCGTTGGTGAAGCATGAGGAACAACTTTTGGGTGTGCTTGTAGAATTCGGGATCGCAAGTGGTTAATTCCTACGAGAACAGGATCAGTGACGTGGACTAGCATTCGCACCGATGATGGTCGGAAACTCACGCGTTCCCAATTCCATGACCCGTTCATAAGTTCCAATTGCTCCTTCATCTTGACGACATTTGTTTTCGTCCACGTCTTGGGAGGGATGGCTCGCTCCAGAGCAGCGTTCTCGGCAGGAAGCCCGAAAGCATCCCAGCCCATCGGCAGTAGGACGTCAGCGCCCTTCAGTTTTTGGTAGCGAGCGACGACATCAGCAATCGTATAGACGCGTAGGTGACCCAGGTGAAGGATTCCGGACGGGTAAGGGAACATGGGAAGCACAAAAGTGGTTGGTTTGCCATCGGTGGCGGCTGTGGTTGAGGTCTTGTCCGAAGCTTTCCACACCTGGCGCCATTTCTTATCCAAGGCGCCCAAGTCAAGCGCGTAGGACCTTCGAGATATCCGAGTCGGTGATGAGGCAGACGCGCCTACGCAGCTCAGCCGGAGTGTTTTGGTTTGGGATCTGGCAAACCCTAGGTTGGCCAGGCGAGCTGCATGGCAGCCCGCGTGCCTTCTGTAGAGCATCTGCATCACGATTGCCTCATGCTTCGTCGTCGTGAAAAGATTTTGTTTGGTGCCTGAAGCGTCCTTGAATGCAATTGAGTGGGTGCGACGTCAGCACTTGACGTGACGCTGGTAAGTTGAGACATGAAAGTCGGAAATGCAAATCGAAGAAGAGCGGACTGACAAAAATTGGCAGAGCTCAGAGATCGGAAGCTACCACGAGCTCGGGCCACCTTTTATAGTGACGTCTGCCCCTGGAGTTATTACTGCAGTACGTCTTCCCAGGGTCGCGGTACGGCTGCTCGCCAAGTTTGATTTCGGCCACGGCGGCGAACAAATGTTTCCAGTACTTCACAAGGCCACGGGATTTTGTGCTGCCTGCCTCAGTCTATTTGATCTCTACTTACTCCGATCTGCATGTTTATGCAGAGTCATGGACGACTCAATGCCTGTTTTTGGCGCATTTCGAGTACATCATCTCATGGAGCCATGGCCTGCACTATGAGACGGGGCAAAGTACTGCGTTACACCAAAAGACTTCGCGTGGCAACAAGCCTTTGCGTCCCTTGCAGATGACCGGATAGTACCGACATGTACCGTACACAGGGGTCTGCAGTGCACTGATAAGTAAAGTGTCGCGTGAACCCCGCTAAGATACGACGTCGACACAATGCCCCGCCTACAAAAATAATCCCCGAAATCGGGTTGGCACCCTGACGCTGGACCTCGAAAACCAGCACTTCGCCCTCCCAGAGGACACAGACTGGCGCCCGGCATCCTAGGCTCGACAATTCATTATCGCGAGGTTGCCTTCCTACACTCGGCCACGTTCGAAGGCGCATCATCAGCTCAACCGAGTCGAAACGACAAAGCCGGCTTGCCTCGCTGTCCGTGGGCGAGCCACTGATCATCCAAACTCAGGTCCGCGGCTTGATTCAACTTACACTCGTTCATCACCGGACAACCATTTCCCTCCACCATGGACAAGATCACAGAAAAGATCGCCGCCTTGCCGGCTGACGGCACCTACTTCTCCCTCGAGTTCTTCCCTCCCAAGACTGCCATGGGCTTCTCGAACCTGAGAGTCCGACTGCATCGCATGGAACAGGCGCTGCGGCCGCTCTTCGTCAACGTGACCTGGGGAGCCGGTGGCTCAACGTCCCAGAAGTCTCTCGAGCTGGCAGAACTGTGCCAACGCGAGCTGGGCCTCACGACATGCCTGCACCTCACCTGCACCAACATGAGCCGCAAGCTGATCGACAAGGCTCTGGAGGACGCAAAGGCCCTCGGCATCCGAAACATCCTGGCCCTGCGAGGCGACCCCCCACGCAACGAGGAATACCGAGACCCCGCGGAGCCCAACGACGAAGACAGCGCCGAAGATTTTGAATGGGCCGTCGACCTTGTCAAGTATATCCGCAAGAATCATGGCGATTACTTCTGCATTGGTGTGGCGGCATACCCTGAGGGGCACGCAGAGGAGTCCCATCCCCTGGGCCAAAGTCTTGAGCATGACCTGCCCTACCTCGTGGACAAGACTCAGGCCGGCGCCGACTTCATCATGACTCAGTTGTTCTTCGACATCGAGGCCTATGACAAGTTCGAGAGGACGCTGCGGGAGCATCCCAGCGGTGCCTTCAAGACAATTCCCATCATCCCCGGCCTGATGCCAATTCAGAGCTACCAGATGATCAAGCGCACGACAAAACTCAGCCACGCCAAGATTCCCGATGCCATTCTGGCCCGGCTAGACGCGGCCAAGGGCGACGACGAGCAGGTCAAGCTTGTCGGAGTCGACATCGTCAGCGAGCTCGTCGAGCAAATCAAGGAAATCAAGAACCGGACCCCGGGACCCAAAGGTTTCCACTTCTACACCCTCAACCTTGAGAAGGCCGTTTCTTTCATCGTGGAGAGGACCAACCTCATTCCCGATGCATCTGAATCGGAGGAGGCCGTCGTTGATGAGCCCGTGTCCGTTCCCTACCTCACCGTCAATGGCTCTTCCGGCAACCGCAAGAGCAGCCACTCCCGCTCCACCCGCAGACACTCCTCCGTCGGCTCGGACCCCCACGACCGTGTCATCGTCGGCTCGCGGCCGCCGACCCACCCTGAGTGGGAAGTCTCTGGCCGCGAGGCTGGCCTGCCCGCGGGCGGCATCAACTCGCGCGCAAACACCTTGGCCATCTCGGAAGGCGAGGGAGCTTTGGGCCGTGAGGCCACCTGGGATGACTTCCCCAACGGTCGTTTTGGTGATGCCCGCTCACCTGCCTACGGTGAGATTGACGGTTACGGCGTGAGCCTTCACATGTCGGTTGCCCAGGCGGAAAGACTATGGGGCCACCCCGAGACCCGCGAGCACATCAACGATCTCTTCATCAAGCACATCAACGGCGAGATAACGGCTATCCCCTGGACCGAGGAGGAGCTTCTCGCCGAGTCTTCGGCCATCAAGCCTCATTTGATCAATTTGAACAAGAAGGGCTGGTGGACCGTTGCCTCGCAGCCCGCCGTCAACGGGCAGCCCTCCAGTGATGGCACCTTTGGCTGGGGCCCAACCAACGGCTTTGTCTTCCAGAAGGCCTTTGTCGAGTTCTTCATCCCCTCGATAGAGTGGGCCACCCTCAAATCAAAGTTGCAAACCCCCGGCATCCGCGACACGGTCTGCTTCTACGCCTCCAACGCCGCCGGCGACTTCGAATCCTCCGACGCGACGGGCGGTGCCAACGGTGCCGCCGCCCCCCCTGCCGAGTCCTCGAGCACCAACGCCGTGACGTGGGGCGTCTTCCCCGGCAAGGAGATCGTCACGCCGACCATCATCGAGGAGGTGAGCTTCCGCGCCTGGCGGGAGGAGGCGTTTGGCATCTGGGGTGAGTGGGCCAAGGTGTACCCACGCGCCTCAAAGAGCCAGCAGCTCTTGAATGACATCAAGGCCAACTACATGCTGGTCAACGTCATTCACCACGACTTTATCGATGGCGATGCTCTTTGGCGGTTATTGATGAGCTGAGAAGAGCTATTTGGGAGAAGAGTGGGTTGGAGGGTTTTTGGTTATTAAGTTAATGTGTTGTATTGTGGTGATATCAAAAGGTACTAGCAGATAAGTCCTAGAATGAAAGACAAAGCGTGCTCGGTTTTGGCAAAACCTGTGTGTATTATATCGCATTTTTGATGGGCTTCTGGGTCGAATGAACAAGCAGCTTGCCAAGTTCTTGCGAGTTCGGTTCCTTTCACTTCCAGATGGTTTGGCAGTCATGGTTGCTACAGCAAAACATGTCATCTTCACCGCCTTTGCAAGATATACAGGATACACAAGACGTAGATTGCAATTGCCCGCAGGCCTGTCGTTTGATTTTCTTCTCGACTGTCTGAGTCGACTATCTGGAAGGTTTTGAGCCTATCTAGTGCACACACACGCAACCAGGTTTGAACCCGCCGCCAAATTCCTCAAAACCACCCTTGAGGACGCGTTCCGTGGATTCATGTATTTTCCCTCCCCTCAATTTCTGCTAATGAGAGGACGTATCCATTGGCAAAGCAAAAAGCTTGGCCGTAGGAAGACGTCAATATGAACTTCGGGCACATTTTCGTCTGTGCTAGATGGCAGGTTTAGTCTGCCCCTTTTTCACAATATATGCGCCGCAAAGCATGGCCTTTCGAATGAAGGCCAAGAACGAGGCGGCCTCTTCCCTCGAGCAGTAAAGCCACGTAGGCATGGCGAGTGGTCGCAACGAAACAAAAAGCAAAGTGATATCTCGAAGTAGAGGGGGGAGTGTAGTCATGGGCACTGTCAAAGTGCCTTGTTTACCCCCAACGCCATCGTACTGTGCAGTGTAAAGGTGAAAATTGGTCGTCATAAAACAAAACGGAACAAATCAAAACAGGTCTTCCTTCCCGTGTCAGCTGTCATCCTCAGACATCAACAGAACCAGCTTTCAACAGGCTCCCATGTAGGAGAGGGATGATCCCGTGGAATCAGAAGTAGCCATCATCATCGAAACCGGACGCAGGGTAGCCATTAGTGCCCAGGTCCATGCCGAGAAAGGCGTCTTCGCCCATGGTGTTGAAAGGGATCATGGCCCTTGGAGTGACGTTGCCAAAAATGGAAGTAGGGGCAACCGTAGAGGGAGGAGCAGGCAGGTGTCGGACTGGGCTGGGGGCAGCCTCGTAGTCAGAAGCCGCGGCCTCGCTGTCTTGGAGCTGGGCGGAAGAATCGGCGATGGTAGCGACCGCTTTGACGGCAGCTCGGCGAGATGGAGTCCCGTTCTTCTGGCCCGGGAGAGCTCCAGTCTTGGTGCGCTTGGAAGGGCTTTCATCCTTGTCGCTCCAGTCCTCGTTGTCGTCACCATCCTGGTCTTCTTCGTCCGAGGAGGTGCGCTTGATAAAGGTAGTCTGCTGCTTCCGCTTGGCTTTGCCGGTGGAGCGGCCTCCGCCACGTGGACGCGTTGGAGTTGGCTTGGAGGGAGTGTTGGTCACACTCGTACCGCCTCCGATGTCGAGGCAGTTGGCGACATCTCCACCAGCGAGCTCCGTTTGTCTCAGGAGGTCCGCGTCCTTCTTGATGGTGCGGAATTGGAACTGGATCCCGTCGGCGGTGGATTGCCCGAAATACTTGGCGATATCTGCGGTCCGTGTTAGCCTCGAGTCCGGTTTATTGATTTATCAGATAATAGGCAATGTCACGAATTCACTAGAGAATAGGTGACCTGACGAAACTTCGTCAACCCATAGCAACACAAGGCCGCTGTAAGGTAGGGTCAAGCATACTTCCGTTCTTCACCGCATCCTGCGTGGCAGGAAGCTGTTTCTCATCGACGACGAGATCTTTCATGTCAAGATGCTGGTCGCGAGCTTTGCGAATGATGGTTGCCTGGGCTTTGAGGTGACGCCATCGGTGGTTCAGGGCGTGCTCAGACATGTCACTCCCGTAGCAGGCCGCGATTTCTGGGACGAAGGGTCAATCTTCGTCCCAAATGGGGTGAAAATGACAAGGAGATGATGTGCTTGTTGCTCGGGGTGGTACGGAGTGTAATGTAGAGGAAGCAAAGTAAATAAAGAGGTGCTGCTCACCTTTGTAGTTCCACTTGACTTCGGGATGGGCGGCAACAATGGCTCGCACCATGCGGGCCTGCGCCTCGTACGATTTGTAGTTTGCCTTGGCGGTTGTTGGTGCCATGGTATATAGTTGAACTGGATCTGAGGGCGTTGTCAGCTGGGTGATCCCATATAGCCGAGCAACAGCAAAGCGCATAAACATGAAGCAGGCGGCTGAGACAAGTCAAGGCCTTCGAGAAGAGTAGTGATGGCTAGATGCTATGTGGAAGGGTAGAATGGCATGAAAGGCACTGGTTGACTCACCTCTGGTTTGGCCTTGTCTGATAATTGATTCAACTTCCAAGATATTTGCTGATGCCTAAAAGATGAGGAACCCGATCAATGAAGATGGTAAAGATAGAACGCACGAGAAACTATCGCTTAGAAGTTGACGGAAGAAATCAACTATGATTGAAGGGAAAGTTTTTGTTCAGTAGTATCCCAAAACCTGGCTGTGCTTTTGGTGAGAATCAAGTGAGAGACTGTAACTGGCTAAAGATGCTGACCTCGCTGCCGCAGGTTGACGGAGTACTCAAAAAGAAAAAAGAACAAGAAGAATGTAGAATGCTAGGCAAGACGTAATGATTAGGTGTGACGCGTGTGCGTGTGCGTGTGGACTCCTCCTCCTAGGCCTGGTTGATGAGTTGACGTGGATGCAGGCCAGGAGATGCGGAGGTGTAAACAACAGATGTGATTGAAAGAAAGGTCAGGGCGCGGGAGGGTATTTATAGGAGGGGGAAGAGAGGTTGAGGTGCGCAGCTGCGAGCCGGCTGCTGGCGAAATTTCCGATGTTGCAGTTGACGGCAGTTGAAGGGCTTCAGCGCATGGCATCAGGCGAGAAGACCGATGACAGCATGGGAGGTGACGCGTGCCACACAATGCGCGAGTATGATATTCTCTGGCGCAAAAGAGAAATGTCTGTGGGTTTGGTGCAGGTTGGTGATCCGAAAGAATGGCGAGATACTCCTTCACAGGTTGTCGTTGTGGATGATGTAGTTGCTGGAGGTTTGTTGCTTTGGCTGTACGTTGTGTGAAAGGTGTTATAACTGTTGCATACGACGCTCGGAAACAGGATGCCTCCAAAAACGTCGTTTCGAAGCAGGAAACCCGATTCGAGAAACTACACGCAAGAGTCAAAGCTCTCGACCAACTTGCAGATGTGACATAGATAATGGTCGACCTGTTCAAGAGCCACAGCCCGCGCGGATAGTCCCTTGGGAAGATGAGTTGCAGACAACTGCGGACTAGTGACAGTTTAGCGAGCTGCTGCGGCAACCACCCAGATGGATCAAGGTACAGAGTATCCGTACTGTCTAGTTATCCCGTAGGCGTATCCACGAAAGGAAGCGGGCTCGACATGCGACGCATGCAAAGGGGGGGAGCCTGGTTGCAGAAAGTCGGGTGGCTGGGAGCCTGCTCCAGACTGAGGCGAGCTTTGGTGCTGTTTAGATAGTGCGCGACCAAGTGGACAATGAACAGGCGATCATAGAGTAAGCACCACGGCTTCATTTGCTTCAAAAAGAAGTCTTAAATGCTCTCTCCCATTGAATTGCGCCTCTATTTGACTCCAAGAACCTGTTTGCGGTATCGTCCACATCGAAAACTCAAAATGGTTGAATTCCACTGCAGTACTCTCCTACCAAAACTTAACGCATGTCGCAGTGGGCTGAAAGAACAACCAGATCCAATTGTCTCGCCTCATGCCAAGCAGGCTATCGGGACCCCTGTCTTCAAATGCCGTCAGCGAATTCCAAGTGCCGTGATTGGGCGCATTGCATTCGATGGTCCCAAGACATATGCAGCCTCTCCCGCGTGGAGTTGAAATCACTTATTTGATCTATGTCATACTGAACCTCGTGTGATGTCGTCACTGTTCACTACCCCGGCCCGTCTCATGCGAAAATATACGTCGATTACTATTAGATTAAGGTGTGTTTTACTCTTCTACTTCATAATTCAATCCTGGAAATCCTTCTCCAGCACCGGCGACAGCCGCTCCTCCGACGCCAGGCTCCGCCGCGGCGTCTGCACGCCCGGCTTGTAGGCCGCCGGGAACTGGCCCAGCTCCACGGCGTGCTCCTTGACCACCGTCACCTCCCCGCTCCCGCTCCCGTAGCGCAGGTACTGCAGGCCCAGCGTGCAGTCGAAGGCTGTCTGCAGGATGCCGCAGAACTTGAAGGGCCACGGGATCGGCGTCTTGGCCGTGAAGAACCACGCGAGCTTCGTGAAGTCGCCGCCGAGCCAGCTCGCCAGGATCGACAGCCGAAAGCCCTTGATGCACCCGGCGCGCATGTTGGTCAGGACCTGGGGCAGGGGCAGGATCGCCTCGACCAGGAGCCCGATGTAGCCGATTGCTTCCGAGTAGATGGGATACACCGACTCCAGGGGCGAGAGAAGTAGTTCGCAGGTGACGAGGAACGCGAGGAAGTAGATGAGGAACTGCCAGTACCTGTTGCATTCGTTCTGTTAGCATGTCCTGCTCTCATAGTCGGGTTTCATCAGCACGGGGAAACGCACGGTTTCGGTGACCTCCATTGCCAGAAGTTGTACGGTCGTTGCCAGCCCAATCCGCTGTCCTGGGCCCCTGCGAACGGCAGCGCAGCCTCTCCTCCTTTCGCGGACGGTGACGGCCGGTGGTCGAGCGCAACCTTGAGCAGGATAACCTGCATGATAACCATGAGAACGGCCTGCACCAGCAAGCTGATTTCGAACCTCGAGCCGAACCAGTAGAAGATCCTAAAACGTAGGGCTGTTAACAATTGTTTCCCTTGTGCAAAGCCCCGCGCCATTCCGCTTTCTTTTTTTGGTTTTCTTCTCCCTCCCACTGACCTCATGAGCGACGCGACAAGCATGATCAGGGGAATGTCGAGCGAAAAGCCTGCGCTCGACTTGTTCCGCCGCATCGACAGGATCTGGTCGGTGTAGGACAATATCGGCGAGAGCATGATGAAAACGGGCGTCAGGGTGCCGATGCACGCCTTGACGAGTTCCCACATGGCGCCGGTTTTTCGAGGTCCCGGGGACGGGCAGATACGAGACGTACGGGGCCGAGACGGGACGAAGTTGCGCTTAGGCGGCAAACGAGGGACGCGGGCTAGGAGAGCTGAATTGGAGAAAAAAAAACGTCGAGAAATATTTCAAAAGCACTCCATTCGTTCGGTTCGTGTGGTGTCGTCGCCGTCGAGTGGGGGGAAAGGGGAGGGGGGAAAAAAAAGGCGAGTGTGGACAAAAGGAGCCGCGCGGTAGTTGAGAAATTCGATCGTGATGGCGGAACGCTCGGTGCAATTCTAATCGATAATTTCAATGCCTTTGTTGCGGTTTAGGACGGGAGTGACGGAAGTGTCGGCGGCAGTGGGTTCCAATGCAAGAGGTACCGACGGTAGGTACAGAGAGGCGTGGATTTGTGGACCGGCTGGCTTTGGTACCTAGGATGTACCTTACATGTCTCGTAGTTTATCTCAGCTTACCTCATCTGCTTTCGACCGTGTGCGTAAGTTGACGTTTAGCCTACCCTGAAGCGTACGTAGTCTTCGCAATTGCTTGTCACTTCGCTATACCACGGCCAGATATGCCTTGAACTTTGGCTTGGAGAAAGGTTTATGTGGTCGCCCTGTAGGGCTATAGGTCGTCTTTTCACTGTTGTCATGCGTCTTTTTCACTTATTTTTATTTTATGTTTGCCTTTGCTTTCCACGAATCAATGTAGGACCATACCTGAAAAGACAAGAAATCACACGAGAACAGTAAAGAAAACCAAGCAAGGCCAATGTGCCTTTCGGACTTGCACTGTCCTCCCCGATGGACATCAACAGTTGCAAGCCCCTACAAGAGCACGCCCGGGCTGAACCACAAGCGGCACCCAACAAACCAGGCGACTAGTTACACAAACAAGAGTCACGTTAGCACGCTGTCGGCAAAATAGACCTCTCCCATCGGAAAAAGACCCGGCCACTTCGACGGGAGCCGGAAAACGGCACCTGCCGCTCCCCCAAGACTACCATGTCCCGAGGGCTGAAGTGACAATCACACATGGGAACAGGCTCAGCCACGAAGCGGGACTGCCTGCATACCTTAACATGGCCCTGTTATATGCCAAGAGTTAAGTACGGGTGCCCGAGTCGGTGTAACGTGGAGAACCTAGGATTGAGGGTTGTAGTTGCACCAAGCAGTTCATTTGAGGCAGAGGCAACTGTCATCTCACGTCAACTCCATCATTCCCGGGGGTGTGGGGGGATGGCCAGTAGGACCGAGCCATGGAAATTGAAAGCTGGCACAGGGCAACCAGGCCTGAGCAGAGCCGCCACGAAGACGTCCATATCACAATCCGTTGGCTCGCCCTACTCTCAACTCGGACCACTTAGACAAGGCACCAACTCCAAAATACGCGCAGACCATAATGTTGTCAAAATCTGTCCAGCCTGCGGATACCAGAAAGGAGTCGCGGGCGCACACACACGCAACGGGCTCACCGAGGCGGAGCCCAGGGGCGGGTCTGATATGTACCTCCGTCACAATGCAACTTGCAACTAACAAACGTTGACGGAATTGGGCCCAACAACAAGCCACCCGCAGACCAGGCAAGTGAACGACACCAAAGTCCCGTTTAGATGGCGGCAGGATGAGTTGGAGAAGCATGTACGCCGCTCCCCTTGTCGGCCGTGGGCAGCAATACGACCAGAACGACCAACAAACCTGAGAAACACGGCACCAACCCACGGGGCATTGCCGGCACCAACAACACGTTTCGTAGGGAGTAACTGCTTTCGCCATGTGTGCCGACAAGGCTACCAATCACCAAGCTGGACGGCACCCAAATCGACGTAGCCAACGTCAAATATCGCCCCTCCATCGCTGAAGAAAGGGTTGCATTGCAGATTCCTCTGCGCCCAGGCGGCTATCCTATTCTCTGTATCCGCACGAGTACCCCTCTCCCAGCAGCTGCCGGGCCTGTCGCTGCCGGTTTCAACGCCTTGTCGACCCATGATGACAGCATTGCATGTGGCTCAATTTCCGCCGTGTTTGCTGCACGAACGCTTTGCTGTAACCACAACGTTGAGTGTCGTGTAACGTGGGCCATGCGGACGGCCCTAACCGCCGATACAGGAACCCGGTGACGTTGGCAGCGCCGTCGGGGCGCCAGGTATTCACTCAGCCCCGACAATCTTCGGATACCCAAACACGGATGATCATTTCGGCTACCGAGATCCTTGCTGATGCATCAGGTCATGCCTCTGGACCTGGTTGCATCTTTCCTCGTCCCATCGGCAGGAATGCCACAAGGCGGCGCACCGGCACATATCTCTGTTGCCATATTTGGGGGCGCTGCTGGCATAAGCGACGAAGGATCAATCGACTAGACGTTTCTCCGCACTCAAAAGTCCCCGGAATTCTTGTCTCCTTTGCTCGCATGTTTCGTCTCGGAAACGTAAGCACCCTTACGCACGCAACACCTTCTGGGGTGTGATCATGCTGTCGTGGTGGCGCCGCAAACCGCCGTTGTCGTGCATGCTCTAGCTCTAGTGTAGGCAGTGACGAATTGAAGGCCCATGCTTTCGACATCGTGATTGTCGTCGAGGGCGTCATAGCTTGACGTTATAGATCGTCCCCAGGAAGACTTTCACCATTCATGAAAACTTGATTCTCAAAAAGGATTGCAGGGGTTCCCAAACTAGTTGTCATCGCGGATGGCCAGGGGGCGCGCATCGTTGACCAACCCCAGTTGACGTCGCATCTTGGCTCGCCCGGTAGCAGATACCCTGGGTTGCGTGCAAGGCGCCTGTGTTACCCACAGGGTAGTAAATATCCTGACCGCGGAAACCAATTTGCATCCCCTGATTGCCCCGTAGCTGCCAATGATAGTGCCGGACAGGGGTGGTCATTCACGGCTGTTCTCTGATAAGTCAAGCATCTGGGAAGCTCTTTGCACTGTGAAGTAACGCGAAATGAGTAAATCACCTTGCATGGCGATTGCCAGGTGACTTGAAAGTACGGAAGAGTGGGAGCATCGTCCGTGAACTGTGTAACATTATACGCTGATCGATACGGAGTTGATTCCCTCTCGAGCCTCTTTATTGCATGGTCACGAGATCCTAATAGCTGCCTGATGACTGAGCGGGGGGATGACGGATAATCAAGCCCATGAGCCTCGTCGCACACGATACTCTTAGCCTAATGATAAGCCCGTGTGACAGTTCGACCCCTTACGGGAAACATCGGCATCCTACTGTGGCGGTAGGATCATCCATTAAACAAAAGGCTTTGTAGTCGTGTAATGTAGTCCACCGGCGCAAATCATCTTGACTAGTCCTCACCTAGGAGAGGCGGGTAATGTCGGTTGTGATCCTTCGATTTCTCCCTCAAGACGATCAAGTCCTCATTCAGCAAAGCCTAGCTGCCAGGTTGTCCGGGTATGAAACGGGACCTACCTGCCTTGCCTTGCCGCATCCAGCCCAGCCCAGCCCAGCCCGGGCTTGCAAGGTCTCTCGTGTGGCTGCACTGTTACCCGTGCGCAGGCGATGCGAGCCTGCGCGAACTTTTCATCCCATCTTTGTCCCAACCACAGCGTCTCGAAGCATCAAAGAACACAGTGGCTGCTCTCACCGCGATTGTGGACCTCGGCCCTGTCCGGGGACTACCCAACGCGGCCTAGGTTTGTAGCACCCGGGGGGGCTTACCGGCAGGGCCTGCGGGCAGAACCCTGCCACTGCTGCGCTGGATCCGTCCTGATCTGGTTGTTTGCATCTCGTCTAACCTTGCAATTGCAGTTCTAGATTAGGGGACAAGAAGCCCTGTCCGGGAGGCTAGTGCCAAAGAGGTGTCAAGGAACACGAGGAAGGGCCGAACCTCGCGGGCCCAGCTGAAAGACTGGTATCAAGACCAGTTCGTGAGTGATTTCGAGCGCTTCGTAGCCGGGGGGAATTGAAAGAGTGAGCAATTTATGGTTGAAAAAGGGTCATGACACCTTTGTCTCACGCGATTCTCTCAAAGCCAAGTCCCTTTGCTTGCGCGGCTGCCTCTTCATCCTAGCAAGGGGTTGAAGCCCATGCTCTTACATGGCTGGAGATCGAGAGGAGTTCGAAGTGCGAGGACGATATAGTGATACAATTCACCCCTGCAAGTAGAGCTGGCCTATTTCCCGCCACTACATAATTTGCCCCCTTCAATCAGGGCAGTTTGCAAGGCAACCCATGACCACACTTGTGATGTACTGCTGTGGACTTATGTGACAGACAGGGATAGCAGGGTCACCCCTGAAGACACTACCGCGTGGTGACCGCCCGGGTCGGTCGAGTAGCCCCTCTAAGGTGAGGCTAAGAGCAATGTGCGATAGCCGAAATGCCACCAATAACAATGCCTGAATACTCTTCGTCCCGGCTGTCGCTGGTCGTTCCTGGCCAGCTTCACATGGTCGTGCTCCTTTTTCAATCCTGGGCAATCCTTAGATTCTCTCAACAAAATCTCGGAAAGCCTGCACTTTTGTAGATTGACAAAACCAGACACATATGATCAGAGAGACGATGGGCCGTGTGGGCTAAGGGCGGCACTCGTTGGATCCCGGAACGTTCACGCCCCCCCCCCCCCCCCCCTGCCCTGCGTCAGTTATGAGGGAT